>CATIWM010022595.1:0-42927 GCA_949671775.1 Mallotus repandus | reverse complement strand
AGCAAGATCTTCCTATTTACTATGTAAAGAGAACTCATGGAGATAATAGCTCTCTCAATTTTCCGCAAGATAATCCGATTTTGCTATGGCATAAGTAGAGCTTTCAGAATCTGGAAACATCTTCAAGCTTGACAACATGTTCCTCCTAGACTGACAACTCTTGGGCTTAAGAAGTGGTAGCTTCCTCCTTGGAATCTTCTGGATCTCTTAAAATTTCTCTTAGATTTTGATTCAAAAATCAAAATATCATCAAGCTATAACTATGCTATCATCTAAATATATATCAAAATAAAGGGATAATCCATATAAATTTAAATTTATAACTCAAATTAGATTTATTTATAAATAAAGGATAAAAAAAGTCGGTGTTTCAATGATTTTATTGTCAAAATGGACAAAAAACCATTCAAAACCAATAGATGCATCAAGGAAAAAAATGTGAACAGTCACTAAATTTGGGAGAAAACAAGCAGCTTAATTTTACGAGGAAGAAGATTGTTGGTTTCACACCACCTAAGGTTCGTATATGATATTTTTAATTCTTAGAGGTTCAAGTTAGGGCACCAAAATATTGCCAAATAGTAAGCCCCTTCTTGTTTGTTGTCTATTTTTATTGTTGTTTTAAACAAATTCATGGCATCATTTTTTTGATAAAGGAGTCTGGTATGATTACGAGCGACGTAATATGAATGATTTATTGTTGAATTTGTAAAAATTTTAATGTTAATGTGCCCTTATCTTTAAGAAGGGTTTGATTTAAAAGTATATATTTTGTTGGAAACTGAGTATGTTAAGACGACATCTTATCGATAAACGTGTTACCTTAACACATTAAGGTATATTGTCCATTGCTTTAATATATTGGGGCCATGTTTCATTAATGAGGTGCCGCCTTTGTACTTACAACAAAATTATTCATTTTGAGTTTATTGCATTTTGGTGATTCTAGTTGTGTTTCTACATAAGCAGATCCCGTTTTGCAATGACATGTTTATTTAAAGTAAATTGTTTGTTAGATTTGATAAGTTAATAAATTAGGTTTATTTATTTATTCTGTTTATTTGATTAATAGTTTTCTTGCGTTCAATTAATTTAATTTCATTTTTAGATTTTATTAATAACTCATTTTCGCCTTATTCATATTCAGATTTAATTTATCATGTCTTAGTGAATTTTTATTATTTCATGAACCAATTCTATTTTCTTTTGTAGGTAATTTTTATTGATAAATACGAATTTGTTTCTCAATTTCAGACATGATCATTACTAGCTTTGGACTATTAATTACTTTTATTTCATTTTATTGTGCATTAAAATGATTGTATTCATTTCATTTCTCTTTCCTTTATTTATTTGGATGTGCTTTTTATTTATTTTTACTTATTTATTTATTTTACTATTTTAATTGTGAATGCATGCTAAGATGAAGTGGACCAAAATTGCATAAAAATGAACTAAATGAGAACTTGAAATTAAATAAAAAATCTAAAAATTATTTAGAGGCAATTGAAATGTTTGCATTAAATAAAGAACTAATTTCATAATTAAAAAATAATAAGACATGATACACAAATGAAAGTTCGGCTGTAAAATTAGGTGGGAACTTATACTCAGTTTTCGAACTTATTTTTTTAAGACAAATGTTGTGATTTCGGTGAGATTTAGTTGTTATAAAGTATAATCCAGATGTCATTTCAGTGATGACTCAATTTTGGATTTAAATTTCATAGCTTAGGTCAATTTTTTTTAATAAACTTCAAGTTTATACAACTCATGATCATTAAAGCGCCTACACTTTTAAATTTAAATTAATATAAAATTATTAAATAAAAATAAAAATAAAATAACGAATAACTCTATTAATTTAAAAATTAAAATAAACTTTTTATAAAATGTAAATAATCAATTATTAAATTTGAGTAAAAATAATTACATTCAACAGTGATGAAAGTAAAATATAAATATAAATAAAAGGCATCCAACTGATAAAGAAAATGAAAAGGGCAAGTTTGTCATTGCGAACTGGGAATGATACGGTAAAAAATGACGAGAATATGATAAAACAAAATAAAATAATACAGGTGTGAGTTCACCTCCGTTATCCTTAGAGTCAAACATCAATTAGAACTCAACTAGAGAGAGAGACAACAAAAAAAACAAAAAAAAGCTTATTCATTAGCCTTCTCCTGCCACTGTATTTTTGTCATTAGTTATTTGAAATTCATCTCCGCCACACCGCCACCGCCACCGCACCGGCGGGTTTGTTTTAAAAGACAGTCAGAGATGCGTTTTCTTAAGAAATAAATTTACAAAAAAAAAAAAAAGGAATTTGGTTGATAAAAGGAGGGGTTTTGGCAATCCACCTGTACCTGCCATGAACGTAGCTTTCTATGTTTGCTGGATAAGGAGAAGAATTAGTAGATTTCAGTGCTCTCTTTATATCCCTCCCTGACTCTCTTTCTCGCTTTCCCTACTCTTCTTCTCCGTTACCTACATTGTCCAACTAACCTCTGCTCCTCACCTACCCTAACCCTTTCCTTCTTTTCTTCTCTCTAATCTCTCTCTCCTTTTTAACAGGCAAGCTTTTTTTGCATTTTCTTTTTCTTTCTTCTGTTGTTATTATTATTATTATTTTTATAATTGTCGTTTATTTTTTTTAATTCTACAATTTTTTCCTATTTTCTGTTGACAGTTTTTGTTTTGAGATCGAATTTTCTTTAGTTATGAAATTTGAAATGAAGGAATTCAATAATAATTCTGCCATTTATTAATTAGGGTTTTTTTTTTTTTAATTTGTGGGGATTGATTATCTTCCTGTTTTCTTAATTATTATTTTGGCATTTTACTATTCGTTACGTTTATGATATTATATAATTGTCTAATGATATGCTGCTATGTATGCGTACGTACAATATTGGATGATGCTTATAGGACAGAATGGAAGATACTGAAATGCCAAGTCAAGATTTGCCCGCTGGCACCGATGTGACCCTTGTTGATGCTGCTGCTGGTGTTAAAGAGGATGTGTCAACTGACCAGCCAGAAGAGAATCAAAAAAATCCCAGTGAAAATGGGAAACCATCTGCTTCTGAGCATGATAAAACTGATACATTGCCGAGTGATGTTCATATGAGCGAGAATCAACCTCCAGCTGATAACAAAAGTAGTACCTCTACCACTACTGATGCAGCTGCCAATGATGCTATTAGTATTAAAGTACCAGAAAATAAAGATGACGGAGATGGTGCCATTGTTCTTCAAAACCAGCCGGAAGCTTCGCCTGTTACTCCACATGCTAACAAAAAGTATTCCGCTCCTAAAACAAAGCATGACAGTGCAACAAAGTCAAAGGGCGTATGGACTGATATCGAGGTGATCTTTTTTTTTTTTTTTTTTGCAATAATAAGTGACAATAATAGTAATTAAAATGAATTCACATGGTCTGTGTTTAGTTACAGTATATCCTAGAATTAAAAGAATTTTCCAACGAAACTTTAACTTATTGAATTGCAGATGGGTGAGGCTGATGAATCCGGGACCCCTGAGGAGCGAGCCGCATTCATGAAGGAGCTGGAAAATTTCTGCAGGGAAAATGCCTTGGAATTTAAGCCCCCTAAGTTTTACGGAGAGCCATTAAACTGCCTGAAGTAAGTTTAATGTGACAATTGTTTTAATGGATTTTTGCTTGGTTGCAGTGAACTCATATCTGTGCTTTTCTTTTCCTTGTGACATAGGTTGTGGAGAGCTGTTATAAGACTAGGTGGCTATGAAGTGGTATTCTTATGTCCCCTCTCAATGTATTACTTGTTTTAATGTTCTGTACAGGATTTCTTTTGTCATTCATCACTCTAATCTGCCACTTTTCTGTTATATCTTAATATAGAAGCCTTTTAAAACTCTGCAATCAAATGGATTTTATTGGTGTTTTATGTTTTCATGATTATTTGTTTGGAATATTCCTGTTAAAGATATTGTTATCTAGGATATAGAGTGGACCTAAAAAAATTGAGAAATAGTGATTAGTGAAAATAATGTTCAAAAACTACTACTTTTCTGATTTTTCTTAATTTTTAACCATCAATAAGCATATAGAATTACATCTGTTTAACAGACTTGAATTAAAAGTTTTTGCTGGGCTTGCTCATGCGATGTGCTGGAGTTATTTTGTGCCTCAGTACTACAGTTTCATGGATTTGAATATAACTGCAAGCTACAGCTAGCATATAACAGAGCTGCTTTTAAATCCCC
This sequence comes from Mallotus repandus, assembly GCA_949671775.1. Lineage (NCBI taxonomy): Eukaryota > Viridiplantae > Streptophyta > Magnoliopsida > Malpighiales > Euphorbiaceae > Mallotus > Mallotus repandus. The sequence continues at coordinate 38,679 of CATIWM010022595.1, read as the reverse complement.
CATACCTGTAGGTCACTGCATCCAAGTTGTGGCGGCAAGTTGGAGAGTCTTTCCATCCCCCCAAGTGAGTAGCAAGGATGTCTTCTTTAGCAATTTTGTGCAATATATAATGGATTTGAAATCTAGCTTTTAAGAAATTTTTCAGTTGCGTTCTGTGCTATATATGATCGTTAGGCAGCAAGCAGCTGTAACTTTATCATTATATTTTTCTTATTGTTTTTAATACTATTCAAATATTCTTGTTTGTAGGCTGCAACAATTTACAGTTAGCATGAAGTTTGATTTTAGAAGATGGAAAATATACTTGTTTGTATAACTTCTATTGAATTTCTCTCTCTCTCTCTTGCAGAACCTGTACAACAGTTTCTTGGACATTCCGCATTTTCTATGAGAAGGTAATGTTTTTCGAGTTGAGGGAAATATTCAATTTTGTGGATTCCAATTGAATTATTATCAAACACGATCACAGTGGACTTTAATTGGTGATAAATCTTGGATGATGATTTCATTTTGTTCCTGTCTAGCATCAAAAGTGTTGTTGGAGAATCTATAATATAGTTAGTATTCAAACGGCACACAAAATTTGAAACTGATCTATTCCCTGCAAATGCTTTTTTTATCTTTGTATTAGCACCAAATATTTTTCGGATGGCAGTTCATCAACTTCCTGTTTGTATGGTTTTCTTTTGTCCTCTTTACTTGATTTCTTCGCTCGTTGTAGGCACTTTTGGAATTTGAAAAGCATAAGAAGCAAATTGGTGAGCTTCAACTTCCAACCTCACCCCCACATCAGCCTGCCAGTGTTGAAAAAGAGGTACAGTTTCATTCCAATTGTTATATACAATTGTTTTGCACCATTTGGAAATAGTTCAACTGTGGGAGTGTAGGGTAATAGCATGCTGCTATTATGCCTCATTAATAGTATGTGACACAGGAAGTTGTTGAGAACTGACGGATATATTTATTACCTATGTTATAATATTGATGGGGTGATCTGCTAGAGAAAGAGGGGGAGGGTTAGAGTATTTGCTTAGCTTACAGGATTTAACTGACAACTGGGATGGAAGTAAAAATAGCCTGTCATAGCTCAAGCTCAAACCCATATGGATAAGAGCTTTGGTACCTTATGCTTAAGATTTTGTCATCTGAGGTCCTATATTTACACGAGCATGGATGGTTTTACATTTCAAAACTTAGTTGTTTAACATTTAAACTTCATTAGTATTAGTAATCCATTGTATAGAAGACAGATGGTGATACATTATAAGCCATTAACCATCTATTTGATGGTGAAAAGTAATAAAGCTTTCCTTAGTTCACATAGTTCTGCCTTTTTCACATTCATGTATGCTTATATGTGTAATTTATCTTGTGCCTTATGTCGGTGAAAAGAATTGGAAGTTTTTTATGCATGGAAAAAATAGGGACTGAAGACAATGGAATGATAATATTTTATTGAATTTGAAATTTTTATGGATCTGTTTTGAGACACTATGAATGTTCTTTTTTTTTTCCCCTGTCAATATCTGTTTACCTTTTAAAATTACCAATAGTGAACCAGTGTACTCTAGAACCATTGAAGCTTCAATATGTGGAAACCATATTCCTTAAGTTTGTGGGCTGGTGCAAATGCAAGTTTTTTTTCTGATAACAAGGTACATTTCATTAGTATACTTTTGCATGCTGATACGTGTGAACTGCAGTAATTGGAAGCAGAGGTTAAATTCTAATAGGTCTAGTTGCCTTTCCTTTTCTTTGTCTTTTGACTTTTAGTTTTATTGTATGATTTGTATTTAAATCCATGTCTCTCACGCATTTCTTGGAGTTTTTATGTGCAGGTGAGCGGATACCAAGCACCGGGATCTGGTAGGGCAAGAAGGGATGCTGCAGCTCGTGCTATGCAGGGTTGGCATGCCCAACGTCTTCTCGGATATGGTGAGGTTAGCGAACCAATTATCAAGGTTTGTTCGAGCTTCAAACTTGATTACCTTATTTTCATGTCTTTGTGTGACAATATTTACATGAAATTCAGCTAGGTACCAAATGCTTTGATCTTTTCCTTGAACAGGACAAGAGTGTCAATTCTGCACCAAGGCGTGAAAAGCCCCTCAAAAGCATTGGTATATGCCCTATGTATGAAGATCTTTATGGCTGGCATGTATTTGTTGCCAATTCACATGTTTACTCTAATTCTGCTTGTTGAGTCAGGTCTTCATAAACAGAAGAGCAACCTGGAACTGTCAGAGAAACATGCAAATTTTGAAACAGATAAAGAGTTAAGATATCTGATCATCTCCCTCGAAATTGATTGTTGCCACCTCAGTGTCTTTCCTGTATCTTTAACATTTTCTCTTAATTTCAGTCGATTCCTTGTTTATATTGTTTATCAGTTATGCAATTCTGAAGGTGTGAACAGCTGTTTCTTGGCCATTTTGAATTCTTTTATTCTTCATTTGAAGTTTTCTTTTAACATTATGGCAGTTCAGCATTGTGTTTTTTTCAGATGAAAAGAGCCATTATATAAATTTTAGATGCTATTTCTTTATGCTGTTACTGGTTTAAGTTTAAGGATTGTGGACAGGCCATCATTGAACAGAGTAGAACCTGTATAGAGTGTGAAAATCAGTGTGAAGAATGCCTAGTTTTATCTTTTCTGTACAGAGCATATAGAAAATAGGACCACTTCGCCTGCTATTGAGTCACTGCTAGAAAGGTTAAATCACCTATTTGCTCAATGTTCAATTCTGCACCCCTCACCTCTCCATGGGTATGTTTGGAGAGAACTAAAAGGACCAGTAGAATAATTAAAAAAAAAAAAAAGATGGACGTCTAATACTGTGTTTATCTTATATGTCCCCTGAGCAAGTCTAAATGTCTGTTTTTCCTCCTTGTAGACTGGATATGGAAATTGTTGATGTTGGACCCCCTGCAGATTGGGTGAAGATCAATGTGCGGGAGTCTGTAAGTTTCTTCTCCTATTATATCTCTTCTTATCTATGTGCATTAATTTATTATTTCGGATTAGTCATCTAGTTCTTTCTGTTGGGAATACTGACAAGTTGCATGGTTCCCATGCACAGAAAGATTGCTTCGAGGTGTATGCTCTAGTTCCTGGGCTTCTGCGAGAGGAGGTGACCACTTCTCAATTTTCACTCTTCGACCTGATACTGTCTCTTAAAACTCTTAAAATAATGGCTGAGATCCAGAAGAAATCCTAAAATTATGACTGAGATCCAGAAGGAATACGTATAGAGATAGGGCATTTATAATTGCATTATTTAAAAGGATTTCTGTTGCTCTCTTCTCATTGTAAGCTGTACGACTGCGTTTATTTGGTAAAAAATGAGGGTGGGAATCGGAATCGGAATCGGTCCTAGTTTTTGGTTGGCTAAAATTAATATGGAAATAAGAACGTGATTCCCCATCAATGAGAATCATCATTCCCGTCTTGTTTTTAAAGAATGACTTTTGATTTTCTTGAAAATCAAGTCAAATCAAATTATAATGCATAATTATAATATTAATTTTTAATATATAAAAATAATTATAATGTTAATTTTTTATATTTAAAAAATAATTACAAAAAAATTTTTTGATAAAAGAAATTTTAGTTGCTAAATGGTATATGATTCTTATTCCCATTACCATTTTGTGGTGAAACCAAACACCTTTAAATTTCCATTCCTTTTTCCGTTCCTTCCCATTCTGATTCCGATTCCAATTTTGATTCCGGAGTATTCGCCAAACACCCCCTAAGTGTAAACTGAAATATATATTGCACAGATTTGACCCTATATCTTTGTAGTGCAGCAAAAAGGGAGGCAGAGGCACTTATTTACCTTTCTTTTTATATAGATATTTTATATTGACTTGAATAATTATTCTCAGAATGTTATATAAATGCATGAAGATATACCTATATGTTAATCAAATAAAAAATAAAAATGTACTTTTGCTTATAATTGTCTGCATTCTTGTGTACTTGTTATGTAGATGCATGAAAGTATACCTATACATTAATAAAATAAAAATGTATTTTCTGCTTATAATTGTTTGCATGCTTATGTACCGCCAGGTATATTATTATGCATGCATGCAAGTGAATAATTACTATTATGGATAAAAGAAAGATAAAAAGCATTTTTCCTGACCGGTGAAAATTGTGTGCTGGTGTTATAGCATACATGCTTCAGATGGTGTGAATAGAGAGAATTTATAAAATCATATTCATGTTTGTACCACAAAGGCAAACTGGAATTCATAATTGTTCCAATCGCTAAAGGTTGAAATTTTATCGTAGGAGTGTATGAATTGTCTCCTACCCTACTAATCCTTTTATTTTGTTAGACAGCCTTTAACTTTCTGGTGAATTCAGGTGCGAGTTCAATCAGATCCTGCTGGACGTCTGGTAATAACAGGTCAGCCAGAGCAGCTTGATAATCCTTGGGGAATTACACCCTTTAAGAAGGTATTTTCTCTGAATTCCCAAGATACATTCACGTGCGTACACACACTCACCTTTTACTGAACTCTGTTACTGAAGAAATGAACAATAGTATGGTATGCAACCTTATTTTTATCAGTCCTGTTCTTGTTTATATAGTGTCACAAAATTTGCATACTGTTCAGAGGGCCTTATTATTCAGGCAATAATACGCCATTGGGGCGTGCAATCTTATTGTTAAAAGTCATTAATGTTAAATGGCTTTTCTTCCTTGGACCTGTTTAACTTATTTCTGAGCCTGGCAAGATTCTTTAGAAATAACTTGTGTGGATTTTGTGGTCAGGTCATAAGCTTACCTTCAAGAATTGATCCACTTCAGACATCTGCTGTCGTGAGCCTACATGGCCGACTCTATGTTCGCGTCCCTTTTGAGGGAGGATCAGCTTGAGATTCCCTGTTTATGAGCTGGATCGAATGGCTTTGTGGGTAAAATTCAAAATCTTGAGACTGAAGCATGAAGATCAAAAGTGCAATGAGGGCATTGTTGAGGCGAATTCCTTGTTAAATAGTTCGAACTTCCAGACTTTGGTAGAAGTAGTTTAGCTTATGGGCAACTTACAAATTAGTTTCAAAGACTTTTAGTCGACAAAGTTGAACCATGTGTCCGTTTATGAGGAAGTCTGCCTCAGGTTAAAAAGCAATCTGTTGCCAAGTACTTCTGATTTGTTAATGGCTCAACATTGAACACTTGTAGCTAGTGGAAGACATTGCCTACTGGCATTAACCTGACAAGTTATGGTAACTTCGTTTTCTGTCTTGGTGATAGTAACCAATACCTGACTGGATGCTATTTTCTTGGGTATATAATATTGTTTTTTTTTTTTTGAGGAAGGGTATATAATATTGTTTGTTACTTGAATTCACGAATATGCCATTAATCAGGTGACATAAATATGTGTAACTTGAAAAGTTGTCTTGCATATGATCTGTAATAAAATGCTATCGGGCATGTGGATACTGGCAGTTAAACAATGGTTCAGATAGGTGTCACGTATGTAAGCTGAAAATGCTACAAAGTGGGATGGTGGACAAGCACCACCTTAGAGCTTGGATTCGGATTTAGGATAATTTTCTTTGTATAGTAGTTGATGGACAAGCACTAGGTTATGTACGTTTTTATTAGTGTAGTCAGAAGAGTTGATCAACAAGTTCACTTTTCCCTGAAATGGAATAAGCATTTAACAATCTTTAGAATATGAAATGCAAAGAATATGTACTACATCTGATCTAAGTTTATTGTTTAGTGTGGGGATCATATTAGAAGTCGGGGAATCAGATTAGAGGTTTGCGCTAGCCATATCAGTTTTGCTTTTAAAAGCGGGTAACTTGGGCTGCCGATAGAAGTGCCACATCCATGGGATTTTAGACGACCAAAAGTCCATGGTAAGTAGATAATATTGAGTATTTATTTCCTCTACTCATCCGCTTGAGAAATGAGAAGGTGGAATCATTAAAAAAAAAAAAAAAGAACTTTTAGGTGGTTGGAGTTTGTCCCACATGTATTAAAATGTTTTGCATATAGTTCAATGAACTTTTAATATCTGTGATTTAGATAAAATATGTATATATATATATATATATATATAAGTTGTGTCATGAAACTGATCATCCATGGTGATATAGCTTCAGTGAGCAAAAATTTCTTCTATGGGGTACACTTCATTCCACCATTTTATGCAAATTAAGGACAAAAGTCCTCTTTGTTAGGTAGATTAAGGGCAAAGGTCCCTTTTATTTGGTAAAGACACGACAATAATTTGAAGTTAAGGAAACCCACCTCCTCAGACATTACAAAGAAATTATGCTTGAAGTGCCATTCACATGCTAACTAAAGCCAGCATAGGAAATTACTACCAATGTAAGCGTCTGAATATATATGCTTCTGCAAGTGCAAGATTTCGCGCCAGTGGGCTATATATATATATGATCTGTCAATAAATGTAATAGAAGAAACAGCATGTACAACAACGGTAAATCTGAAGGGTATTAGCTAATAGCTAGGAACTATATTATAAGGTGTTGAAGAAAAAACATCAATGAATATTGCTCAACTAGGGGACCATGGATCATTGATTGCTTCTGTTTACTGCTGATATAAATAAGAAGCACAAGCACCCACTTTTAGAAAGAAATTTTTATTTTTAGCTATATGTACTTGAAGCGTGAGATAGATGAATATGCAGCCATTTCGTCTCGATGGTTTTCAACAGTGTCATGCAGACAAGGTGCCTAGCTCTATGCGTCTTTCAGCTAGTACGTCTTGGTCATCCTACAACTACTTAAGTTTATGGTTGTTTTATATGGTTTTGCTTTCGCCAAATGCACCCTTCAATCCTTTTCAATTTTTATTATTTCTATTCAATTTTTAAAATTTTATTTTGAACCTATTCAACTCTTATGATACATAAATTCAGTATATTTTGTAAATTAATATTGACATGGACATAAAAAAAACTTATATGAATTAAAATAATAAGTTAAATTTTAACATTTTACATTTTAAAATCATTTAAAATCAAATGTTTGTCCATTTCGGTATTATATGAGTTAAATAAAATTAGTACAAATTTAAGGGTGAAAAAAATTCAAAATAATAGTTTAAAGATTAAATAAAAAATAATAAAAATTAAGAGGTAATGTTTAAACGTGAAAATAAGCATTCAGCCTTCTGTTTTTGTTTCTTTGAATAGAATGAGATCTCATTTGATAAAATAGAACATTTGAATACACTACCAATCCTATTCTATTTAGTATTTAGTGTGATGGTAGAAGCTTTTAATGTGCCACTTGAAGTGTAGGATTCAATTTTCACCCTCACCCTTCCCCTAACTACTAAAAATATTATTAACATTATCTCTTGAAAGAAAAAAAAACACTACTGCTTTACCTTATTAACCATAACCATAGAAAGGCAAGCTCAGGAACAAGAAAAAGCAGAAGCCACCAGCACACTGAGATTATAACCATCTGGTCGGTAACAGATTACTGTCAAATTTCTTCTAAATTAAACTAGCATCAGCAGTGGCCTAGCTTTACAGTTGAGAAACTAATTACTGATTAAACTAACATGTGTCATGAATATTAATTGGCCAAAGAATTAATGTATGGTTAATAATTTATCATTCATTTAATAAGCATGTCAAAAGCATCTTAATTACACAATTAAAGCCACAACATTGATTACCTAACTACCCCATAGACTTTTGCTATATATTAAAATCACCAGACTGTAACGATGGCTCTAAGCGCAGTAAAGCTAACACACGCGTATGTATACATTCTGGTGCATACATCATGCCATGTTCATCATTAATTCGGGAGAGACCCCCAGCAAAAATTGCCTCCAAAGTTACAGAATAATGGTATACATGCAAAATTAATTCTGGCATAAACACACATAAACTCTACTGGAAAACTTGAATAGAGAGGAGTTGATATGGTATGTAATGAGCTATCTAGGCCAGTAGTGGTCTAAACACATAATCTCATTATCATTTTGTGTGTTTTCAAGTGATGTGGGAGGTTTAGACAATTTTATCAGCAATGTTTGGACCAAACGAAAACAGCTACCCATACAACATATATGCACAATAAAGACTTCGCGAAAAAGAATATCTATGTTTCATAAGATTATTAATTGATTAACATATATACATACTAAACTATTACAATTAAAGAGAGAACAGCGCTCACTTGTTGAGTCCCATGCAATGAAACATTTTATTTTATTTGCCTTTCTCAAGTTTCAAAAAAAAAAATCGCATAGGTCCGACGATTATTGCAAGAAATCTTTTTTTTTTTGTTTTGATTTGATTTTGGGTGCTTAGATGGTTAGTATAAGTGGGTTGTACTTGTTTTTCTACCATACCATGTATATATACCTCAAAAACCGGACATTGAAGGCATGCTTTAATGTAACACGTACTTTTTCCTATAAATATATATATACATCTGCCGCTTAGGTCTAGCTCATTGTGGTTGCTACTCATTCATAACTTTTGTAACTGACAGGAGAAGTTTCTTTGACTAGTTTCTGCCTGCTTTCAACTGCTGTAACATTTGGTCAGAAAACTGTAAGTTGGCAGGAGATCGAGGAGACCCAAAGAAGAGATCAGTGAAGAAATAAAAAAGAGAATAGATTCATTAATTGTTCTCGAAGTTCAGAAACTAGCTAGGGTTTCTTTATCTTTTTCCTTTGTTTTGTGTTAAAGAGAAGAGGGGAATGGGCTTTTTCTCAGATGAGTAAGCAGAAAATGAGATTAAAAAAGAAAAAAAAAAGTACAGAAGAGAAGAGATGGGGAAGACATGCCCACATGCAAACACAAACAAAGATATCTATTTGCACTGCAGTGAGTCTAGGCTGCCAAAGAACGGTGCTACAAACAAAGGATCGATCAACCATGACCATAGCTATCTATCTATCTTCATATATATTTAATATATTAATAATAAAAAGCACAAGTCTAGGTTATATTTTTTGAACATATACAAATTCTTTGCACAATAATTTATATATATTATTGAAATCAAAGAGACATTCTTGTCATAAATTATATTATTTTCAATACAAATTCACAAGTCTGAACACTCTCTTATATTTTTGTCAAAAAAAAATACAACGCTCCTTGTATTCAATCAAAAACAAAAAGCACATGATAAGCCAATAAGGTGCTGACCAAGAAATGGAAAAAGCACAAATTTTTATATATATAATACGAAGAAGTTAGAAAGGTGAAAGAGAAAAAAGACTGAAATTTGTTTAATTTATACATGAAATTTGAACATGACTGAGACTGACCTTAGCAATTCTGCAAATCCATGCTGCGAGCAAGCAGCAGCCTCCATGAATATTATGCATCTTCATTATCGGATCCTAGCTTCTTCCTCACTAGCCAAACAAAAACAACCATCTTTTTTATCATACAAAATGCGAATTTTTTTTATGTCTTAGTGCAAAATTAGGCTCCTAGAATGGTGGCCTTGCAGCACTTCCACCCCATCCAAACAAATCGCTTGGATAAGGATAGTTCCCCGCGTTTCCTCCCATATTAAAGAGACTGCCGCCGCCGCCACCGCTGCCTCCTCCACTACCATCCCCAAGTTGCCCAGCAGCACCACCGGTAACACCTGAAGACTGTGAAGCCGTGGATTGAACTGGCACGGTTCCGTCCTCCTCATCCAAAGGCAGACGCTCAAAAACAGCATTAGCAAAAGATGCAGCCATCAGAACCACAGGCCCAGAAGCCATTAAAGGACCAACAACACTTCCTCCAACAACCTGTCCCTGTCCACCAGATAAAAATATAGACAGTCCTCCCGCCCCAGGCGGCGCTGGTGGCGGAAGCACCGTTCCAGAGAGCGAAAGAATCTCAAACCTACCGTGCAAAGTCACCACACTCCCCGCAGGAGACGCTGGCTGTCTCAGTGTAACATTAGCTACTGTCCCGTTTCCGCTAAGCACACAAACTCCTCTGCCTCTCTTCCTTGCATAGTTAGATACGGTTTCCATGATGTCGCTGCCAGTAGAAACCTCAAGCACGTGAGATCGGAGGGCATTGGGACTATCACGAGTTACAATAATAGGGGGCTTAGGTTTGTTCTTGGAGCCGGCAGGACGGCCTCTGGGGCGGCGATTGGAGCCAGAACTGGTGGCAGCGGCAGCAGCGTCGGAGTCAGTGAGCTTATCGTGGTCTTTGGATTGAGGAGAGAGGGTGTTGGTGCTATTGTCTTTCGAAATACCAGGAGATGGCTGAGCAGGATCGAATGATGGTCTTTGGAGATGAAGTTGAGGTCTGAGGAGTTGGTGAACATAGCGAGAACCCGCTGCAGCCGTTTGCTCATTATTATACCCTGCCATGCCCACATCTACTTTCTCCCACCACTTACTATTACTGTTGGCCAGCTTCTCTCTTCCGATCTTTGATTCTTTATTTCTTCCTTTCAGTTCTACCGATCGATGCTACCACTATCACCAACAAATTAATCAAGATCCACTCAACGGGGTAGCAAAAGCGAGACCCACTTCTTCTTCTTCTTCTTCTTCAATCTTTAATTCTTTGTAGCAGCAAATAATTAGCTAGGAACATACAAAGAAAACAAAAAGATCCAAGAACTAATCTTTACTCAACTATTCAACTACAGTTACTAGCTAATTGCTTTATACTCGCTCAAATGGAGCAGACAAAGCCACTCCCTTATGTGTAAATATATATACACACATATCTCCGGCGAAAACGTTAAAAAGAAGGCATTAATTTAAGGGTTATAATTGTTTACATGTTTGCTTCTGTAACTGGAAGCAGTAGATCTTTCAAGGGAAAATCGAAAAATATCAGATATATATATAAATAGATACGCATACATATATATCTATTTATATATATGTATGCACTTATGATCAATATATATATATATATAAATAGCAACCTTGATCGATTAAAGCAGTATATATAGTACTTACATACTGAAGATGGAGAAATTAAATTGAATAGAGAAAGAGAGACTTAATTGTCACTGAAAAATTAATTGAGAGATACACGTAGCACTTTGATGAGCTCTGAATAATTAAGGAAAGAAAAAGAAGAAGAACAATACTAAAACAAGGTATATGTAAAAACCAGAAAGGAATATTTTTGTTTATGTGAAAGAAAGAGAAGTTGGTGGCGTTTAGATTCAGCTTTGAACGAAGAAGAAGGAAGAAGAAGAGGAGAATTTGAATTGATTTACTCAAGGGAAGAGAAGGAAGGCTTTTTCAATTATGGAAAAAAAATTTATGTCTAATTATTATATTTAATTAATAATTAAATTTATGAATACCTTGCTTCTTATAGTTACTTTAATTTTTTAAAAGTAAATTTTACTTTATTATTTATGATTATTAAATATATTATAAAAATTTGGTGATTTAATGATAGTTAAAATAAAATAAAATTAAAATGGAAAAATAAAATTGCTATAGAATTTTTGAATCATTATATATTATTTAATTATTTAAAAATAATAATAATAATTTAATATAATATTTATTTACATATAATATTTTTATTATTTGTTAATTCTAAAAATTTTAATTGATTTAAAGTTTAAATTAAATGGTTTTTATAAAAAAATAAAAGCTTACAATAATTTTTTTTTTATATAGAAATTTTGAATTTTAATTAAGGGAGTTGATTATTTAATGTAATATCTTGATCAAATATAAAATTTCATTCAATTATTACGTGAAATTAAAAGTGTGCGGTAAAAACAGAATCCAACAATTTGTCAGCTCTTTTTTAACCCACGATCATCCATGGCGCGTACGACTTTCAATTAGCTTTTTTTTTTAAAAAAATTTATTATCTTCCAATACTTATTATTTTATGTGATAGATACATGCATGCATGGTAATTTTTTTAATACTAAAATTATTACTAATTATAACTAAAAACTAAATTAATTATTTAGTTTAAATTTTTTACATTTTTTTTCTGTAACAGAGGTGGAGGAAAAGTGAAGGTTTGAACCGACCTCTTGCAACATGCCATGCCTTGCATTAGGATGGGTAACTATCCATCTTAGGTGGTCGGGTAAATTCTTATATTTTAAAAATTTAAACTTGAAATTTTTTTGTCCTAATATTTATACTTAGACCAACTAATCTAAACTTTATGGATATACACGTAGGAAAAATTATAAATTTTGTGTCTTAATTTTTATGGTTTTTTATTTGAGTGTCTGGATTTTTTTTTTTTTTACAATCAAGTGTCTAAACTTTAAAAAAACATATCAATATAGTGTTTTCAATAAATTTAATGTTGACTGAATGCTGAGTCAAATCAAATATGACTCACTTTTATCTCAATTATTAGTCATATCATGTGTCATGTGTATTACATTATTTAAATGACAAATTAACCTTATTAAAGATTATAAATTGACAAAATAACCTCAACATTAATTTCGGCTGCAGACAGTAAAAATGATTGAATAAGGGTAATTTTATCCTTTAAATAATACAACATATATAGTAAATAACATGGTTAATAACTAAAAAAAAAGTAGATCTTGTTTAATCTGACTGAGCACCCAGTCAACATTAAATCGGCCAGAAACACTATATTAGTATACTTTTCTAAAATTTTGATATTTGATTGTAAAAAAAAAAAAATTCAGAAATTCAAATAAAAAAATCATAAAAATTGAAACATCAAATTTATAATTTTTTCTATATATACATAGTATGTTAAGGAGGAAATAAAGAATCTATATTTTAATTAGTTATTCAATATTAAAATATAATAATATAATAATAAATATTATATATATAATGAATACTTTTTATTTTATATATAACTAACAATTTTCAAATATAAGGCTATCTAATCATGAAAAACAAAGTAATAAAAAAACATGTACATGTCACTACAACACTCCAAACTACAACTTTCACATTTTTAAATTTAGTTATGATGCATTTGGAAATATTTTTAGTTTTTGCTTACTTTCAAAGATTAATTATATAATTTATGCCTTGATTAGTTATAATAGTAATTTATATAATTGGACTATTTTATAGAGAGCGACGTCGTTCAATTCTCATCCAAACAAAAATGATTTTGCACCATAAGTCTTTTTTTTTTTTTTAATAATTGTTTGCTTATAAATAAACATTAGTTGGCAAACTAAAAGTCTTTCATTAATTGGTAGAAATTTTGGAATTAGGAATCATTTGATTTCTCATGCAGTTATCATTTTTGTTTTATTTCAACCGTTATCGGTTTATAAATTTTTTTTATCCATTGGAAATGTTATATATTTATATGAGAAATAATTAAAATGGCAAAATGACAACATGATCATTAACACAATCTTTGTAAGTGGTGAATGTCTAATCAACTCAATTTTAAAATTGGTATCTTTTAGTACGAATATGATAATTTTCATCATGTTATTGAACATGTACGAGGTTTTTTTTTTTTTTTTCAGCATTGGATTATGCAATATATATGGCCTTGTGAGTGTAAATTTATGATTGATGGACATGGGTGGCTTTTGGAACTGCGACACCCATGTTTGGTGGTGGATCGATGCTGCCCTGATCAGCAAGCTGTATTCGAAGACTACTTTAAGAGCTGGGCAACTCTTCCCATAAAAATGTATGCATACTTCATCTGAATTGTATGCATATATTTTTAGGCCATTAAACATCAAGATCAATCAGCATTCCAATCCTCTAACGCTTTGGCTTGTCCATAGCCACATGCACCACTGCCCTTTAATTTACAGGTTGAATTTACAACTGTAGCTACTGCTTTGCCATTGAGTTCTTTTACTGCAGAATTGATGATTATATGTACAGTAAGTTGGTGGATTTTTGTCATTCTAAAAACGTAATAAAAGTTACAAAAGAAAGAAAAATTTTTTTTTTTAAGTGAAGTAAAAACATTAATTTATGTGCATTAGTAAACGACACAATCAGGCGGCTCCCATCCCCGCGCCAGCAATGCCCATCGACAGCTGAGTATGGATGTTCACGAAGGAAATTGATGAGGACCCTACACCAAGCACACTGAACCTTCAAGAAAGTCTCTAGCTCCGTCTGAACAATATGCAATGAATTCACACGTGTGAGAGTGAGTAACAAAATGGCAAAGTAACAAACAAAGGTCACGTGCGGTCAACAATATTATTAGACCAGAAGTTAGAGATGTCAGACCACGTGGACTATGTCGGGGCATCGGTACTTGGTCAACCTTATCTATCTAAATTTCTTTCATCCGCTGCAAGACTAGACTATATACTAGTATTCATGCATGTTTCTTCAAAGCATAATTAATATATGTATCCATCTAATTTACCACATGTATATATGTGTATATAAGATTCATACAACCAGCCAAGTCTTGGCGGCAAAGCTGTCCTTTCTGCGGCATCAAAGCGAATGCAAACTTCTGAATGCATTATTGTCGTCCCCAGTGGATTTAGTCTCCAGTATCAATTATCCGCTTCGCCCACCAATTTCTACTTATGTATTAAGAAAAACCAATTAGAGGGGCAAGTCATGTCAGAAAGTCATGTTAGATATTGCTGACATGACTCCAAAGCTCTTGAATCATTGTCTACTTTCTTCCTCAAGTTGGCATAAGATATGCACAGCTGCAAGAGATATATATGGGGTACAGCAAGTCAAATTAATTATCTACCTAATCATAAGAAAATGAAATGAAAGACGATTCTAAATTGATAACATCTACCCACAACCTGCTGAATTCTAATTAAGAGTGCATGCAGGAGTCCACAGACAGAGGAGATGCTGGTTTAAACCGGAGACGATAGACAAACAAAGGCGTTTGGGAGGACTGATCGATTGAACTAGAAGATTGATGGTTCCCACGCCAGCATCGATTCAACATGAGCTTGTCTAATGGGGTCCGCACAATACAAGTGGATAGAGAAAGTATCTTCGGCGGCTGACGCGCGAGCCACTACCAATGCCACATGGAGGATGGAGCCCATTATTGCCATAATCCTCTGCACTCACTTCCGCCCTACATACATATACGCGCATAAATGCTTCCCCAACACATTACACGCACCATAAGAATATGTAAAAGGAAACATCCTCTAATTGAAGGCTATTATGGCGTTGCAACTCAAATGAAACTAGAACCATCCATGCATCTATCGACTCCTCTCTCTCTCTCTCTCTCTCTCTCATACATATATATATATATATATATATATGACAATGATGTATGTCTCTACAAGCAATACTCATTATACAATAAAAGATAAAAAAAATTTAATAATTTTTATTTTTATTCCTGCATTTTTTAAGTAACCCATGAAATAAAAGCCGATAATTTTTTATATTTATCCCTACATTTTCTGATGACAAATCAAATAAGAGGGATAAAAAATAATTATATGAATCATTTTACACACTATTTATGTTATTTATAGTGACATGATATATATATATATATATATATATATATATATGTGTGTGTGTGTGAGTGAAAAGCAATGAGCTATATTAAAGAAATGACATACAAATACATCATTGCCTTCGACCAAAAAAAATACATCATTGCCGCTACTTGGACAGTTTTCATTCATTTTTCTCTTATTACTTTTTCTTGAAAAAAAAAAAAAAAGACAAATATGAAGCCGAAATTGCCCTTTTTTTTTAAAGGTTAGCTGGGAAGTATAAAAGTAGTATATTTTCTTTCAATGACTACTTCATGCGAGGTAGGTTCAGTGTAATATAATGTATCAAATTTATTTTGCATGTGTATAGCTGGGAGGTTGTTGAAGACCCTAGCTAGCTGGCACTTGTTACATACAATGTAGTTTGCAGCCTATCATATTTGTATAATAGTTAAATTGATTTTCATTTGGCAGATAAAAAAAATTTTGTTTACAAAGGAATCTAAGTGATTTTAAATTGAGAATTGCCACTACTATAAGAAAAAAATAATAGTAAAATATATATTGATTCAACTGATGTAGGGGATCACTTACTACATGGTAAATTCTTTTCTTTCGATCTTCCAAAAAAAAATTAAAAGAAAAAGAAAGCGATGTGGGCATCACTTAATATTTTATTTGATACATACAAGTATCTTTTTTTTTTTTTTAAAGAAAAAGAGAAAGTTTGTAATTATTTAGAGTGTCGAAAACGATATGCGATTGGAGTTCAAATGCTAGTAAATGTGATATTGCTTTGATGGCCTTTGGGCATATGAAATGATACCTTGGGTTGGCTACAAGATAAGGGATACACTATACTTGCTCCGTTTCAAAATACGTAACATTTAACATTACTATTAAAACCCATGTATGTACATTTATTAAATAAGAAACAAAAATAACCAATAACTGATTAAAAAAAGTTATTCTTGCTTAAATTAGATTTTAAGTTTAAGTTTTACTATATAAAATTGTATTAAATTAATTGTTAAGAGACTTTTACTGTTTTTATGATTGTATAAAAAAATTTCTTTTTTTTACCAGTATTTCAAAGAAAAATAATATTTGATCTTGGATGGGATTAGATGTCTTATGATACTTAATCATTAGAAACCTCGTGAGAGAATTAAACCTTCGATTATATTTGATAATATATAGAAAATTCAATCCCTATAAATTAGGGTCAAAGTCCAAGTCAAATGCTGAGTCAGCAAATCATTTGTTGTAGCCTGTAACCGTCCCCAGGTAACATTATTTGCGATCTACAGCCTACGGAACACATAAACCACCCACTTCTCACGTATGTCAGACACGATCTCCACTAATTCAGTAGTGATGGAAGTTCCTTAAAATACAAAACTACTCCTCAACATGGTCTAAAATCACTCCAGGATTGATAACCACTTAGCTTATATATGGAGTCCTAATCCAATGAGGTAACTAAGCTAAAACAATCAATTTGAATTCCTTTTTACATCAAATATCTTCCTAACTTAAGCATCAGAGTGGGATCATAAGAGATCCCACCTGACTTTTCTTGTCTTACAGATCATCCAATCACTATACACTATCCCTAAAAAAATAAGAGCTCAAGAAGACACCTTTTATCAATTGGTGCGGTGAGTGTGGACTCAATAAATTCACGATTTTCCTTGACGCCATTTTTTCAGGGCTAAACATTCAAACAACGACGATACTCAACCACCAGGAGTGGATCCTCCACTCATAGGTTCTTTGCACTCACAGGTTCTTTGAGTCAACCTTTTGATAATTCTCAAGCTGACAACCAAAAATAACCCGCATTGGAATTGCTGTGGAAAAAGATGAACTGACATCTATCCGTCAGGATTTAACAGCTCTGTTGAAATGACTTGATCAGGCAACGGGTAACGCCCATGGTATGCCACCAAAGGCAAAAGAATCTCCAGTTTTGAAGTATTGTACTCAACATGTGTAGAAAAGTAAGGCACCACTTGACGGGGTGGCAAGCCCAACAATCTTTAGTGAAGATTCCTCATGGGACGAGCTGAGTGAAGCTAAAGAAAAGAACAAGTAGATCAATAATGATAAGGTTGAAAAGCAGGTAATGGAGGCGATGAAAAAATATGAAGCCTTAGCTCTAGAAGAGGTGGATCAGGACTTGGCGCACACCTCACCTTTGCGCAAGCGACAACCGAAAGTCCCTTTCCCATCCAAATTCAAAATTCCACAGTTACAATCTTATGATGGGACCTCCAATCCTCGAAGTCATTTGGCTAAGTTTTGCACCGTGATGCACCTTCATACCACAGTTGATGCCTTATTGTGTAAAGTATTTCCATCAATATTACAATATGTGACTTAGGAGTGGTATTTGGGTCTGAAGGAAGGATCTATCAAATCATTCTCTCAATTGGCAACGCTATTCAAAGCAAGATTTGTTACCAGTATTCCCACTAAGAGAGTATCTGCGAACCTACAGAAAGTAGTCCAGGAGGATAGTGAAAGCCTGAGGAGCTATATCTGTCGTTTTAATAAAGTGGCTATGTAAATAGAGAACCTCAGTCATACCAAAGCTCTAACTACCTTACAATATGGTACCATGTATAGCAAATTGATAGATTCACTTTATCTTGATCCTCCTAAAACTTTTACTAAGTTGATGAGCAGAGCCCAAAAGTACAAAAGGCTAGATGAAGCTTGGGAAACTTTAAAGCCTCAGAATCAGTTCGATAAAAAGTGACCCAGGGAAGACGAAGGTTGTAGACACAGAGAAGATAGGGGCAAGGATCATGATGATAAGAGGAACCTCTATCGACATGGAAACTATATGCCACTAAACACCTCTAGAGCAGAGGTACTTATGTGGGTTAAGAAGTCTGGAGATGCTATCTGTTGGCCAAGATGAATGAGCAACCATACCACAAGAAGACGAGATCGGGAGAAACACTGCAAGTTCTATAGAGATGTGGGACATGATACTGAAGAATGCAGACAACTGAAAAAGGAGATAGAGCAGTTGGTGCATAGAGGATCTTTGAATAAATTTGTTCATTCAAAGGCCACAGATGATAGGCAATTGATAACTGGTGAGACTGCCGATAAAGGCACTCCTAGAGGAGCAAAAATAGAACCTGCAGGAGTCATCAACATCATTGTAGGAGGACCTTCCTTGAAAGTGGTAGCAGCTAAACAAAAAGACATGGTGGCGAAGTAATGTCTGTAAGAATTAATAAGCTACAGCCTACAACACCTGTCATATTTACATCAGAGGACAAAAATAAGGTAACCTATTTGCACACAGATGCACTGGTAGTGGAAGGTATGGTCAAAAAATTTATCTTAATAAGAATGTTGGTTGATGATGGAATTGCAGTTAATCTACTGACATTTGAGGTGTATGTAGCTTTAGGTTTAAGTCCTAACAAGCTTCGTCTAATGTACACTCCTCTCATTGGGTTCCGAGGTAAACAAGTACCTATTGAAGGAGCTGCAGACCTGAAAGTAGAGTTGGGAGATGAAGAGCATGTCAAAAAATTCAAAGCAGAATTCATGGTTATTGACATTTCATTCTCTTATAACGCAATCATTTGCAGGCCAATTCTATACGATATAGGCACTTGCACGTCTATTCGATATTTGACCATAAAGATACCTACGGAGATAGAAGTAGCTGTGGTCAGAGGAAATTAGAAGGTTGCAAGAGAAGCCTACTTGTGTACGTTGAAAAATACATCTCAATCCCTAACAGTGGAGACTTTAAACGTGCCAAAATGAGTCAACATTGAACCTTCAAATGAAAAAAGGGAGTTAACACTTTTAGCCGCATGCAAAAAGCTTTTTATTGGCTCACTTTTATAAGAGCATGTGCAAAATTCCATAGAACAAGTCTTGAGAGCAAATGAATTAGCATTTGCTTGGCAACCATCTGATATTATAGGTATAAGCCCTGACTTAATATGTCACAGGTTGAATGTAGATCCATAGGCAACACCTGTAATTCATAAGAAATGAAATCATGCCCTTGAAAGGCAGACTGTCATATCTGAAGTAATCGACAAATTAAAGCATGTAGGCTTCATAAAGGAAATTTTTTACCCTGAATGGCTGGTCAATGTAGTTTTAGTCAAAAAGCTTAATGGAAAATGGCGACTCTGTGTTGATTTTATAGATTTAAACAAAGCATGTCCAAAAGATTGTTATCCTCTTTCCACTATAGGTCATAAACTCTACAGCTTTGCAGATGCTTCTATTGGATATCACTAAATCCCAATGTGCTAGGAAGATCAGGAAAAAATAGTTTTTTTATCACAAACAGAGGCATATATTACTATCAGGTCATGCCCTTCGGCCCGAAGAATGTTGGTGCCACCTATTAAAGGCTTGTAAACACGATTTTCAAAGACATGATAGGAAAATCTATGGAAGTCTACATGGACGACATGATCATCAAGAGCTTAAAAGCGGAAGACTATGCTAAAGACTTAAGCCAAGTATTTGAAGTACTTTTGAAGCATGAGATGAAATTAAACCTGGAGTGTGCAAGGAGGCAAGTTCTTAGGTTTTATGGTGTCACAAAGAGGCATAAAGGCAAATCCGAAAAAGATTCAAACTACCCTCAACATGACACCTCCAAAGGCAATCAATGATGTCCAAAAGCTAAATGGAAGAATTACAGCCTTGGGAAGATTCATTAGTTGTTCCGCCAAAAGATGCATGTCTTTCTTCCAAACGTTGCCTCGGTGTTGGTTAGGGAGGAAGAAAATGAGCAATTGCCTATTTACTACATGTCCAAAGTGCTAAGAGTTACTGAAAAATAGTACCTACTCATTGAAAAGATAGTATAGTGTTACAGCCCGCCTCATTTTGACAAGCTAGGCAGGCCCAATTTTGGCTAAGGCATGGCATGAGTGGGCTGTGTGCCAATATATGCAAGGGAAGACTCTAGAAGGTGCTGGAGACTTGTAGAAAAATGGCTAAGGGCTGTGTGCTGCCAGCCATGCCAAGATGCCTCCGGAAACTTCCCACCAAAGCAAGGAAGCTTGGCTCTCTAGAAGCTTCCCATGCTTGCTGCCTATGGAGGAGACTTCTCTAATAGTCTAGAATGTTCCTATACTTTCTTGTACATATGATATTTGTAGAAATGCCTAGAAGAACTAATTGTAGCCACACATTAAGGAGGTGGAAAACCTATATAAAGGCCACCCCTCTCAATTGTAAAGGTTGTTGGAAAAATTAATAGAGCTCACACTTTTACAAACTCAAGTGCTCTCAATTCTACTCTACACTAGTCCTAGTCCTTTACTGCCTACTTAAGCTCACCTAAATTCTACTCTAAAGCACATCTAGGCTTACTTAGTTCAACTTCTCTCGCAAGTGTGACTAAGTGCCGCACGTCTTAGCTAACCTCTCAGTCTAAGTGCGTGACAATAGGCTATCATAATTTTAGCAGCAAGGCTCAGGCCTTACTTCCAAGCACACACCATCATTGTTAGAACAAATATATCATTGCGAAAAGTGCTGCAAAAAGCTGAGACCTCTAGAAGACTCGTAGAATAGGCAATCAGACTTAGAGAATTTGATATCAGATATGAGCCAAGGAAATCATTAAAATCTCAAGTCCTAGCTGACTTTGTGGTAGAGATGTCAGACTTGTAGAAATAAGTGATGGAACAGCAAGCAGTAAACAAAAGAGAGTGGAAACTTTATGCTGATGGAGTTATAGGTGCAAAATGAGCTAGTGCATGCATTATTATCCAAGGCCTAGAACGAGTAAAGATTGAATACATGGTACATTTAGATTTTCCAACCACAAATAATGCTACAGAATATGAAGCCCTAATTGCAGGTCTATCCTTAGCTAAAGAAGCGCGTGTTGAACACCTGGTGATATACTCAGATTCTCAGCTTATGGCTAACAATATAAAAGGCAACTTCACTACCAAAGAGTCATAGATGATAAAATACTTAACGAAATTTAAATAGTTATTACAGGAAATAGAAGATGATGATAGCGAATGGACCTTGGAGCAAATACCCAGGGCCAATAATATGGAGGCAGAAACCTTGGCTAAAATTGCAGCCTTAGATGCACAACCTCCCAAAGGTGTTCTAAAAGAAATCTTGTGGCATCCAAGTACTAAAGAAAAATCCATTCGTGCGGTAAATGCAGGAGATAATTGGATGACCCCAATAATCAAATACCTAGCTAATGGTATTCTTCTCACAGAAGATAGGAAAGCTAAGAAAGTCATTCGTAAATCCGCAAATTATTCTTTCTTTGATGTCATTTTATACAAAAGATCTTTTAACCAACCATGGTTGAGATGCATCTCTGCAGATGAAGGCACCTACGTGCTAACAAAAATACATGAAGGTATCTGCGGAGCTCATGATGCTGTAGATTCGCTAGCTAAAAAAGTAACCTTATAGGGGTACTTCTGGCCTACAATGCTTAAGGATGCCAAAGATTAAGTCAAAAGGTGCACCAAGTGCCAAAGCTATAACATGATTATGCACCAACCTGCAGCAAACTAAAGACCAATAGGCAGTGCCTGGCCTTTTGCAAAATGAGGTATGGACATCTTAGGTCCTTTACCAATAGTAGGTCAGAGGAAATTCCTGGTAGTGGCCATAGATCATTTTACCTAATGGGTGGAAGCTGAACCTTAGCCACTATCACACCAGGTAAAATCAAAGACTTTTTTCATAAAAGCACCATCTGCAGATTTGGAATACCTCATGTATTGATCATATATAATTGAAAGCAATTTGATTGTGAGACTTTCTGAGATTTTTGTGACGATCTCAATATTGAGTTACATTTCTCTTTTGTAGCCCATCCACAAACTAATGGAATGGCAGAAGTTACTAATCGTACCATCCTTCAAGGCCTCAAGAAAAAGCTTGATCAAGCTAAAGGCTTATGGGCAGATGAGCTATACAATGTCTTGTCGGCATACAGAACCACATCTCGCTCTTCCACAGGTGAAATACCTTTCTCACTGACTTATGGAATTGAAGCGGTCATACCTTTGGAATTGGAAGTCCTAAGTTATCGAGTTATGAACTTTTACGAGCTATAGAATGAAGAAGCTCTGAAAGTGAATCTTTTAAAATCCAAGCGAGATAGAAAATGGCTAAGTATCATAACCAGAAGGTCAAGAAAAGAAGTTTTTCTTAAGGGGACCTGGTGATAAGGAAAAAAGAAATCACCAGAGGAGATGTAGGCACTAGAAAGTTGGGAGCCAATTGGTAAGGTCCCTATAAAATTACTAAAGTTATAGGACCAGGCACTTACAAGCTGCAGACTATAGAAGGCAAAGATCTACCTTGAACTTGGAATGTAAACAGGTTCTTTCTTTAAGCTATATGAACTTGGAATGTAAACAGGTTCTTTCTTTAAGCTATCTTTACAGTAGCTTTAGTTTCCATGTTTTCTTTTAAGTTGGTGAGAGCAACCTTTGTTATTTTGAATTCCCTAAAAAGGTTGATTAAACCTTATGGATGTTTTTCAATTCCCTAAAAGGACACTTTGTTTGAAAGTCCTTATGCAAATACGTTTTTATCAATGGAAGTATTTTCTCTTCATCCTTGATCTTTGATATCATGAAAGTACATATATATATATTTTTTTTAAATTTTTGTAAGTCACAATCATTTAATTTTATTTTAATATATAACCGATTATTTAATGAAAAGATTAGAGAATAAATATAGATAAAATAATTTTGATTTAATTAATGGATATTTTGTTTAATAATTTTAAAATATAGATAAACTAATTTTGATAAAATAAAAATTATAAATTATTTGCAAAAAATAGAAATTTATATATAATTCAAGTGTCAATGTCACAATATGACATTCAATTATTCAAATGTCTGTAACTATAAGGTAATATATCAAAACACTTATATATATCTATAAGTGTTTTAATATTATAATATTTTAAGTTATTTAAATATAATTATACAATTAAAAAATAATAAAAAAATTTAGAACCGAAATCTAGTTTGAAATCAGAACCGGAATCGAAACTGTTCAGTTTCGAACCGGCCTTGAACTATCCTATTTTCAGTTTAAGTTCGGTTCTATAAATCTTTGAACCAGAACTGTCTGGTTCCGAACTGTGGCCACCCCTAACCATGGGTATTTTCCCCATGAGACTCAAATTTCTGTTTAAGAGAGAGCTTAAGGTAAACAATCTGCCTACTAACAGACCAAAAAAGCAAAATAAACTTGCAAAATAAAATTGCACACAGGTTATAAACCTAAAGAAATTTAAACACATAATATTTATAATAGGTCCATCGCACTAATAAAAATATTCCAAATAAAACATAGCAGTAGAAGAGAAAACCATAAATATTGTTCATCATTTCAGAAAAAACTAAAATCACTGGGCAGGATTGTTGCCCAAATCAGCATCCACTATGTCTTTGCCTTTAGCAGCCTTTGGTTTATCCTTGCCTACAAGTTCAACATCATCTATGAAGCCAAAATCGTTATCAGGAGACGCTTTTTGCATTCCACAATAATTCTGGCTTTTTTATCCTCTAAGGTTTGCAACAGTTGTTCTGTAGCAGCAGCTTCTTATTGTTTGGCATGATTTAACTCATGAATCAAAGTAGCTTCCTTTCCCTCAAGAGTTGTAGCTTTCTTGACAGCAGCAGACACTTCTTCCTCTAGGTTCTTGATCCTTTTCCGCAGGTCGAGCTCAGTTTTTAAAGCCTTTTCTGTCCTCCTTTCCATATTTGATTTATGCATGTTCATTTCGATATTCAAACTATCGATTTCATTCCTATATGCTTATGACCTTTTGGAAAACAGGGTTAGAGAATTCAACACTTGCATATTAGATTAAATTAAAATCATTAGACAAATAACAATCATAAAATCTCTACAACAAAATATCGGTATACATCATCACCTGTAGAAGTTGGCTTCTACCCTGATTAATTAGCTCCATATCTTGTTGAATAGACAAATCAGACATGTCTTGAGGAAGCAATGAGAACGCCGAAAGTATGCCAGCCACACGTGACATACATACTGAAGCTTTTTCTCCATATTGCTTATGTAAAGAAGCATTAACTCTTGAAGCCAAAATTGCTTTGGCCGAGACTGTCTTGTCTAAACTTTTAGTAGTTTCCAACTTTAACTTTTTTGTAGCAGTTACATCTAAAGTCAAATCCTCCACGGGATGGGATGTAACGCCTGAAGGACTGGTCAACACTCCTTGCTTCTCAGAAATGGTCTTTTCATACTCCTGAGTAATTTGAGCAGTCGAGGTAACACTTGAAGCCTTTCGCTTCTTCAGCATCTCATTGATTTTCTTGTAATCCATATATGTGGATAACGCACCTGATGAATACAACAAATTTAGAAACTCTTTCTAAGAAAACAGAGAGGAAATACAGGTACCATCATCAGTTGGTGGCTCTCTTTTTTCTTTTAATGGATCCACCACCTTCCTAAGAGGAATTTTTGCCTCAATAAGAGCACAAGCATCTATAAGATTGTCTCGGGTCAATTTAAGGTATGACTCGATAATGTCCGAGTCTTCTTTTTCTAGCATCAAGGTCATAGGAAGTGGTCCATTTAGTGGGAAAACCCCACTCAGTGTCACTCTCCAAAATAAAAAACTTTTCCTTCCAGTATTTTTAGGTATATGAAAGTTTGATAAAAAGACCCTTAGATTAAGGAAGAAGAAAAAGGGGAGATTCCCAATCAACTAAAGTATAAAAAGCTTTGATAACCCTATAGTTGATGGGTAATCTATGTTCTGAAGATAGCAGACCCAAACCTACAATCATCTTTCAACTATTATGATTCAATTGACTCAAAGGCAATATTAAATTTCTTCAGCACATAGACATAGAAGGAAGAGAGGGGAAACCTCACTCCAGCCTTGAGGATTTCCTCATAGACTAGAAGGCGCTTGGGTCCAAGATCGTCATAAATTCTAACGGAAGCATTAGGAACATACATTTTATAAGCGGTAGGAATCAAATACATCTTCCTCAAAATCTCGAAGTCATTTAGGTTTAAAATAGAGGGACAATCTATAGCTACAGGACCTTTCGATGAACCAGCAGTATCACTAATTCTTTCACCCACCTCAGTGGAACTCAATTGAACCTTAGAATCATCACGAAGGCAAGATCTAGTTCGGTTAGCAGGCCCAAGGGGGGAAGAGACTCCTAAAGAAATTATTTCCACTACACCCATACTATTAGAAGACGATTTCTCAACCTTAGCCATGAATAAAATGAGAACTGAAAAAAGCTCTTACAATAAAGCGACACAAAATTTTCTTTAAAGCAAGTGATTTCGTTCCTCCTTCTGCAAATGCAAAATAATAACGAGCAATAACCAAACATTGCAGTAAATGGCTCTCTTAAAGACAGATTGTCTAAAAACTCGCATGGCAATTCCAAATTTAAATTTCAAATTACCAATCTATCGTGATAACCGATAAGATCAAATTTAAATTTTAAATCATTTTGGACAAGTGGTAGCAAGTAACTGACACGAGACTTCCTGCAGAAGCCAAACATTAAATACAGGCAGCAGGTGAAACAATTCATCACCTGCAAATATATCTCTAGCTTCGTGTCTTGGAAAAAGATTGTTTTCAAATAAAGCAAAAATGCAAGGATAAAAATGGAAAAGCAAAAAAATGTTATTTTTTGACTTTTTGGGTGGGGAACATATGATAATATATAGAAAATTCAATCCCTATAAACTAGGGTCAAAGTCCAAGTTAAATGCTGAATCAGCATCCATGGAGTCAGCAGATCCTTTGTTGTAGCTTGTAACCGTCCGCAGGTAACGTTATCTACGATCTACAGCCTGCGGAACATGTAAACCACCCACTTCTCACGTATGTTAGGCACGATCTCCACTCATTCAGTAGTGATGGAAGTTCCTTTAAATATGGAACCACTCCTCAACATGACCTAAAGTCACTCCAGGACTGATAACCACTTAGCTTATATATGAAGTCTTAATCCAATGATATAATTAAGCTAACCCAATCAATTTAATTCTCTTTTATATCAAATATCTTTCTAACTTAAGCATCGGAGTGGGATCATAAGATATTTCACCTAACTTTTCTTATCTTATAGATCATCTAATCACTATACACTATCCCATAAAATAGGAGTTCAATGAGACACCTTTTATAAATATCATACATCGTATGCCATAAGATGCCTATATTATATATACATGCATAAACCACTAAATTTCAGTGCAAAAAGAAAAGGAAAAGAAGAAAAATAAGAAAAACGTTTCAAAACGAATGAAATCAGTATTATTATGTTATTTATGCCTATGGTGAAGAGGTGAAGTGGGCCACGAATTGGGAAACGTCCAAAATATTAGTTGGGAAGTATAGTGGGCAAAATAATTAAAGGAGGGGGAGAGGGTGGGGAGCACATTAAGCTTGACAAAAAGGCTGAGAGCACAAACAAAATGCCCTAATTATAATATTAAAAAGCATAAGCAACTTGGACATAGCTTTAATTAAATTATACAATATTCTAAGATTATTAGTGGAGCATGCTATTGCTACCTCGTCAGCTTGGAAATGGGCATGGGGTCTAAAGTGGAGCCCAATAATAGTCCTATCAGGAATCAATTGCCATCTAATCAGCCGGACAAGATCCCTTCATCTCTTATGGCTTTGGATTTTGGTTGATTCTTTACCAACTAATCCTGTCATCAGTTGAACTTTGAATTGAACCATACCATAGCATACCATACCATACATTGACGTCATAAGCCGATATGAAATTGTCCTTATAAGGGGGAGGGACACTTGTCATGAACCATGATCTATGATCTCGCACAAGAAATAACAAAGTCAAAGTAAGCAAAGCAAGTGTCAAAATTAGCGCCCATGAATTGAAGCTAGTAGCTTCATGGTAGAGAGCTCTGGTCATAACTCATAACGGCACTAGTATAGTCTAAATAGATACAATAAAGTATACAAATTTCCTATTATCCTTGACAATGAAAAATTTTTTATTGTGTTTTTTACATTATTAAAACATGAGCAATATTGCCAGCCCGCCTAGGGAGGGATGGCAAGTCATCCCATCCACCGGGCTGACACCAACCTAAAAAGGTTCGATTCGTCCAACCCTCCCCTCTCATGAAAAAAAAAAAAAAACATATGAGCAATATTAATTCAACAACTTAAGTAACAATATTCTTTTTTCGGTCAAAATTCAAATAATATTCTTATGCATTTATGAGTCAATAAAACAAATTGCTCTATGAGCGTAGGAAATTTTTGTCCTACAATAGAAACACTTTGAACTGCAGACGTGGAGTAGCCTCACGTGATTGAACTGTACCCCTGGACGATTGCGTGGTTGGGACGGCTTAAAAGTTTAAACCAATAATTGGTGCAACCATATTGTCCAATTAACACGTGATCATGACTTTTCCAGTGGCCCCACTCAGTCGGCTGGAGCCTTGCTAATCGCTAAGCGCTCCCGCTAAGGATCAACTCACTTGACGAGTAGGTTATTGCTCAGGCCTTCCCCAATTTGCCATTGGGGCAGAAAGCCCCCATTCTCTATAATTTTTTTTTTTCTTTTGTTTCATCATCACGAATAAGAAAAGCCCAGCATACTGCCAGCCCCGTGTTTGTGGAATTGATTATCTTTCTAATATTCTGAACCATCAGACAGTTACTGCTAAATTCTGAACCATTTATGAACATCATCCCAAATATAATTGAACATCACTGCTAAATGCAGTGGGGGCCTTTGCTCATTAAGAGTCAGCCAGAGATGAAGTAGCAACTCTAAATGTAATTTTGCCATGCTTTATAACACACTTACCAGTTGTTCTCCAAACCAAAAAAAAAAAAAATATGACAAAATTCAAGTGGCAGACAAGCTACCTATTATCACATTATCAGCTAAATAACATAAACTATTGTAAAATGAACATGTTGTGATCAAAGTTGAATAAGAGTATAATTACCTCATTCGACACCATCGCAACATTGCCCATCATTAGGCAAAGTCCTTGGTGCATATAGGGTAGAGCAAAATAAAATGGAATTAAACCAAGTGAAAGTTCAATGGAAGAACAAACTAAAACTCATTCCACTCCAATGCATTACGATATTCCGAACATGTTCTTAGGAACTTGAAGTCTAACTGCTACTGCAGTACTACAAAACCAGACTACAGTTGAAGAAAAAATGGTTGTTTATAACACAACCAATAGCGAGAGCCTATAGTCTATTTCTTTAACAAAAGAAAAGAGAAAAAACAAGATGGCAGTTCTTGATAAGTTCATTAGGATCCAGTAGCAGTCCTTTCCATATGAAAATAAGAACCTCCTCCTCCATGAAGATATGAGATTCTAAAACATCAGGGTATTAACCAGTATCTAATCTTTGCTCTATCTATTTCCAGTAGTTGCTTCATAAAAAAAGATCCTGGAGACTTGCAGCATAATTAGATGCCCTAATTAGTAGACCTACAAGGAAAAGGTGCCAATCTTATAGTTGAAGGAGCTCAGTTGATCCTCAACCAGGAAAGAAATCTTAAGCCTAAAACCTTACATCTGAATAGAGATTCTTTCCTAGTCTTCAACTCAAAACTTTCTCAAACTTTTGCTGCTATTTCTAGAGAAACGAAAAAGGATTTTCTCCTTATTCCGTGTATGCATCGCGAATTTGACACAGAATAAAGCTCTTATTCTAAATATCAAGAAGTATTGAACAAAAATGGTAATGAACATATTCAAACAGGAGAAACAAGCAATAAATATAGCTACATACATGAAATATAGAATTTCTTATTGTGAGTTGCAAAACATATGACTTATGCGATTAGCATTACATTGTAGCGCGTATTAATTAAACAGACTCTAACGTGATTAACTTACAAGTAGAGAATTTGAAGCTAACTATTCAGACGGTTTGGTTGTTTTATTCTTGTTTCCGTATATCAATCCAGTTTCCTGCAAGCCCAATTCCACTCTATAATTGACTAGCAACAACAATCAAAGGGGAAAAACAAAAAGGTAAAGCTCAACTCACCTGTGGGTCAGGTATGGGTTTTCTCTTCTCAACATATCGATAAGGATCCGAAGCAGCTGCAATTGCTGCCCTTTCCTGCCAAGACCAAGTGAGAAAAAAATAACAGTTAATCTTCTCGAATATATAAAATTAAAATTAAAATTAAATTAAAAAAAGAGTGACCTGTTGTTCTCGCTTGAGGTCCTGAGAGGGCTTGATCCAGAGAAAGTAAGCTAGGGTTCCGGCAACCACCCAGGAAGCCAGGTTGCTTCCTCCTCTAAGACCTCCCATCGAATTCCCAATAAACGACCGAATATTTCCCATCGTTCTCCTCCAATTACTCGACGACATTGTTCCAGAATTGGAATAACCCGATCAATTACTGATAGTTGTTCGATAATTTATCGGTCAGGGTCTGGTTTTATCTTATCGGATATCTGCTTTCACCTCAAGTAAAACCTGAGCGGCAGATCACGAGGCGAGGGAAAAAAAAAACACAAAAGTTACGCTGAATTTTATGGACACTGTGGTGTGCGTTGCTTGGCGCCGGGGGATTCAGATGCTAGCGGTAAAAATCCCTCCATTTACCAGAGGTCAGTCAAGGTAATCTTCTTCTTTCATTTTGGGAATCCGGAAGGCCCAGCCTGTCTAAGAATGCAGATGGGCCTGTTTAGACTTTTTACGCTTTAAGCCTTGTTTTATTACACGAAATGTAATGTGTAACGTATGAACTTGAAAATAGCTTCCTACGGTACCAATGCGCTGTTGATTTGAAATGGAATGCCTACATTTTCCACAAATTTCAGAGTCGCAGTAGTGTGATATATGTACATACACACATACACAAGTACCTCCTCCAAGCCATAAATAGGTCAAGGAACCCTCCTTGATTCCGTGTACATACATACGCAAGTATAAATTTATTATGCTGTTAGTGCTTCAATTTCAGAAATATCGGAATCTTTATATATATATATTTTAAAGAAGATTTGATCTGAAAGCACATAGGCCCGCCCTCACTTGCCTCTGCCAGATTTCTCCCCTTTTTTTTTGGGTGGGGGGAGTTGTATATGATGGAGAAAGCATGTGGCACAGTGTCACATTCTGCCGCTTATTTGCATAATATTCAGACCTAACAGGCAGCCAGGCAGACCATAACTTCCAACTCATATCGCCAATATTATTTGCTCTCAAAAGATTCAGATCTCAGATCTCATTTGAGATGGGTGAGTGAATCAGTTGTAGAATATAGAGGTCAACTCAAACTCAATAATTATGCTTCTACTTTATAGTATTCGTTTAATTTAATTATTGTCTTCTTCCACTTCTTGTAATTCTTTTCTCTCCTCATGCAACCGGATCTATCCAAAGCAATATGCAAGTGCTGCAAACCCAAAGTAAACCTTACCCAAATTAGGAGTTCTTGATTCAGACCTTGATTCTTCGCGATTCAAAATCCCACATACTACTGCATCTCAGGGCCTCCAGAAAAATTCAACTTGAAAAAATCTCAATCATTTTATACCATAAACAACCAAAAACATTGACAACAATCTTAAACGGACCGACTAACAAAATGTGTTGAAAACAAAATTTATTATCTAATTAATCGCTCCACAGTATAATTCTGGCGCGCAATGCGACGGTAAGGACAAAAATATTAAGCTACCAGGACAACTGAGGGGTCATGGTCCCAACCAAGTCCCAAAACCACAAACGCAACTATGTAGCTAAGCAACAACAGTAAATAGAGCAAAGCAAGAATATAAACAACAAGGACACAACAAGTTCCATGGTAGGGTTGCCACTCGGTCACGGGTGATCAGAAGTGCTATCATACTCGCCACAAGTGGAAGTGGAAAAGAGGGAGAAACAAAGCATGATTAGCAATGCTTCATTCTTTTCTCAACATTTCATATTATAGAAACTTTACAGCTATGAATGCTAACCAATTCTCACATGGGCACCAACACCCTTGATTTTTTTCCCCTCCCAATTATGTCGCCCCCCATCTCTCTCTCTCTCTCTCTCAAATCACCACTTTTATTTCTAGATCAATTTCATTCCTGGGGCTTCTTTCTTCCAACTAAGATGCAGCTTTGGTTACATCTTTGCTGGATCTGTTGTACTTCATGTGACTCTTGACAAGCTGCCCGGCAGCAATGGCAGATAACAGGGAGAGCTCCCCGGCCAAGACTGAACCAGCTACTATGGTGGCCAAGAGCCTCGAATTTGATCCTGGTGACTCTCCACTTGCACCCTTGACACCAAGTAAATTGAGGCAGGCAGACTGAGATGCTAGTTGAGTTCCACCTCCAACTGTACCCACCTGAAAGAACAAGAAAAATAAATCCTACTACCCTCAAATAATCAAATAGAAGCTGCCACCAAGAAACAATGATCTAATTTTAGAAGTCCAAAGTCCAATAACCTCAATGGATGGCATGGTCACAGAGATGTGAAGATCCTTTCCGTCATTGACTGCTTCCACCATTGTAATGCAGTGAGAACTCTCAACATTCTGTGCTGGATCCTGGCCAGTGGCAATAAAGATTGCAGAGACAATGTTGCTTGCATGGGCGTTAAAACCACCCAAAGCACCAGCAACAGCAGAACCAGCAAGATTCTTGAGCATGTTTAGCTCTACCAGGGAAGCAACACTGGTTTTCAACACCTTCTTGACCACCTCTTCTGTGATAATTGCCTCACAAACAACTGATTTGCCGCGCCCTTCAATCCAGTTTACTGCTGCAGGTTTCTTGTCCGAACAAAAATTTCCTATCCAATGGAGAAACCGATTAAGTTATAAATCTCATACAACTAACGAGATGACCAGAAGGAAACGAACTTTTTTTTTTTTTTAAATTATATAAAAGAGTTTAGCTCCAGGAAAAGAGAAAAAAAACTTCTACGTTTAACACCTCAATAGAGGAACTACCTCAGTAGTTGGATCCTAAGTGTTTCAATGCCTGTTCACTGATTGAATGCTAACCAATCCATATGACTTTCAAAATTGTAGAATCCGAATATAAATATGTAATTCTCATGAATTAAGGGAGAAAACTGCAGGACAAAGCAACTTAAGAAACCATCCATATAAATAAGAAAGAGTGGGAATTTACCTGAAATACCAATAACATCCATATCAGGAAAGTCATTTTGAAGTAAGTCAAGAATATTCTGAACACCTTTGGAAATCATATTCATTCCCATTGCATCCCCAGTGGCGCAGCTGAATCTCATATAAAGATTCTTCCCAGCAATAGAGCATTGAATCCCTTGAAGTTTCGCAAATCTACTCGACCTGAAAACCATTCCCAATTGAAACTCATGTTTAACTTTATGACTTAAAATATTTTTTGTGATTATTATTATTATTTTTACAATCTACCGGTAACTACAACACATATTTGCCTTATCCAAATTAAATTGTCTTTATTTTATAATTATTTTTTAACCCAAATCCTGACCACCAATTAATAGACAATCAATTTCTTGGTAATATATCCAAATATCCATCATCATTTTAATTTTTTTTTTTTAAAAAAAGAACCTTTTTAACGAATTCATACTATTAACAGACCTGTTAAAAACGACGGCAAGTGTATCAAAATTGTCAGGATTCTCCAAGAAGAATTTCAACTCCGCAGCTCTACTAGCCGACGCAAATCTAACAACAGGAGCTCTCGTCATGCCATCCTTCAACAGCACGCTGGTGGCACCACCTGATAGATAGATGGCCTTACACCCTCTGTTAGTACTGGCTACCAGACAACCCTCTGTAGTCGCCATCGGAACAGTGTACTCCCGCCCGTCTAACAGCAAAGGCCCCGCAATCCCCACGGGAATCTGCACGTACCCGACCGGCATTTCACAGCACTGGCCTAAAATGGAGTCGTAATCGAACCCTTCAAGCGGCAAGCCCTCCAGCGACCTCCCCATCATCCTCTGCAAAGCCTCTCGTCGAATTGTAACCGCTCGTTTGCAGTCGCCGAGCTTGGATTCCAGAGAATACGAAGGAACGGTTCCGTTGACCACAGATTTGACGATCACTTCATCTTCCTCCGAGGCCAAATGAGTAATTACGGATTCGGAAATGGGCAATTTGGGAGGCGCAGAATTAATGGGAGCGATATTTGCGGGAGGGCAAGTAACGAGACGGTGATCTTGGTTGATGAGGTAGTTGGGATCCGCCTCGTCGAGGTCCCATGCGTCAGGAGAAGCGCGCGTGATAAATGACTGAACAAAATCGATTCCAAAAAATCCAAGAAGGTAAATGAAGGAGGCGATGAGAGACACAATGGCGGCAATTTCAGAGAGAGTAACGACGTGAAGAGGAGTAGAATTGCGGATCTTGTCACGCCACCGGTGGAGAAGGTAATAGGCCACGGAAAAGAACAAAGTGAAGAAAATGGCATTTGTCAGGTACAAAGGAAGCGGAAGAGCGTCCGAGGCTTTGGGAGTAGGTGATGGAGAGCGGTCGTCCACGGCTGAAGGTTGCTTCTGGTGGTGGAGGTGTTTGACGGCGGGGCGAGGCGGTTTAGATGGCCGGCGGCTGGTATCCATTTTCAAAAAATAAACACCGGCGCAAAAAGATTAAAAAGAAAAGGAAAACTCTTATATAATTGTTGCAGTACACTGCTTTTTTTTTGGGGGTAATAATAATAATAGGATAATAAAAAAAATTTAGAAATAGGATTGGTTTTGTGGAGAGAGTAATCGTGCAATGCGCTGGGAGAAAGGAGTGATGAGCGGAAGTTCGAGGACAACTTTTATAGGATGAACCGCGCCCAACCTTATAAGTGCCACACATGTGGCCTGCCGATCTGTCTTTTCACTGTTTTTATCTGAAATATATGTGTATATCGTGCCAGAAGTGTTTTATTCATTTTTTTTAATTAAGTGTCTCATCTGGTAAAGTAATTTATAAATGATGCCTTACCAATCAAAATATTTATATAATTTATTATAAATAATAAATCTATAATATATATATTATATATAAGTATACGAAGGATATTTAAGGTTACAAAAAATTTTCACTTATTATTTTTAAAAAAATTAAATAATTTAATTATTTATTAAAAATTAAATTAATTAAAATATAATTTTAACTTAATTAAAAGTATATTTATTATTTTAAATACATTAATTTTTATTTTATTTTTAATAAAAATTAAATTAATGATAATTGAATTAAAAAGTATATTTTTTATTTTAATTAGGATAATTACTGGTATATTAAAGTTAGTTAAATTCTACTTAATTTGATTTGACTTGAACAAAACTATAAGAGTAATAAAAAATTTCGATAACTAATTTGACACAACGAATATAAATAAAATAATATTCTTATTATTTTTAAACTAAATAAATAATAAAATATTTCATAAAATTATAAATCTATTATAATAAAATACTTTAAATATTTTTTACATTTATTGTAAACAAAATTTTATATATTATATACTTATTATATAAAATTGTTAACACATTAAAATTATAAGTTAGCTTACAAATTTTTATTTACAAATTAAATTTTACATAATTTGAACTCTGTTCATTTATTAAAAAAAATTATTTTATAAATTCAAATAAATTTATATTGAATTGAGCTTCAAATAGCTTGCAAAAACTTAGTTCATTTAGTTTATTAAACATCGTTTACAATTTAAATTTAAATTTGATCTTTCAATTGAGTTCTATAGTTTAAAAACTATATTTCTCACTCAACTTAGTAATTAATTAAAATAATTTCTTAGGAGTTAGTTTTAAATTTTTATGATTTAGCCCTAAAAAAATTTAATCTCTCTACAATCTTTTAAACATCAAAAGATACCAATTCAAGGTAAAATATATTCTGACTATTATTTTCTTGATTAATACATTATGCTCTCTATTTTACTTACATTCAACTTAAAATATAATTCAAATTCTGTGAATTTCATTCATTAAAAAAAAAAAACGGACTCGATTAAAAAAAAAAGTATCTCTTTCTATCAAAATAAGTTGCGTGGTAACTTTGTTTAATGCCGCCGTTTGTTTTTATGTAAGTAATTTTTGACCATTTATTTAGTGCTGAAATGTCTTTGATGAAATGCTATGAAAAACTTTATGTTATGAACTATAATATCTTGATATTGAATTTATTTGTATGAAAGTGTTAATAAAAACTTAGAAATTTAACTTAGTGGTTTTGTGATCATGATGGAAGAGTATAGTCTTCTAAAAAATTAAAAAAAGAAAAGAAAAGAAAATTATTGTTTGCATTAAAAGACTAAAAAAAAAAGAATTTGTTAGTGATTCATTAGTTTGGATGTATAGACATGAGAAGCAATTAAACATGAAAGGGAATATTTTCTTTCTAAATTTAGTTTTTTTTTTTTTTCATTTGAGAAGTGAAATGATTTTAAGTTGTGGAATGTCTAGTAATTATTTGTTCAATTGTCAAACAAGGATCTCACATTTGTTTTAGGCGACTTAAAAATGAGTTTTATTGACTATTACATTAGCTGTCTAGCAGAATTAATAAAAAAATCTAATCACGAATTTCTTTCTAAAAGTTGGTGATTATGTTAGCAAGGATTTTTTTTTTTCAAGTTGAATTAGAAAGTTATAAAAAAAAAAATCTTTAACTACTAAAAATGTTGCAATTTCATGCGCAAATGCGGATTATAAAGGTAATATAATAATCGAAGACTATTGAACTCTTGCAAGATCGAGCTTTATGAGAGGCATCAATAAATAACAAACAATAAATTTTATTTATCTAATTAGGTTCAAACTTGTTAGAATTATAAAAATTATAAAAAAATTTCGATGTTTAATTTAATGTCATTTCATTTTACTATACTTTGAAGCCGAAAATTATTGTTTAATTTCGGCATAAAACTTGATGATAAGTTCCCAAAAGAAATCCACTAAAGAAATGAGTGATTGCCAATGACCCTACCCCAATTAGTAAAAGTAAAATACTCATGATTTAAAGGTCATTTTTAGGTACCTCAATTAAAACTTTTCATCCTTGATGTATACTAGGTCAAATATTCAACATTTTATATATTTATAATAATAATAATAATAATAATAATATTATTATTATTATTATTTTAAACATGAAATTTCATTAAACAAAGAGAAGTACATAATTTGTAGTATGCTGCAGGTGGAGAAAACAAACCATGGACAAGTATATTTAACAGTCAAAATTACAACCTAAGAGGTAGAGCATGTGAAATACAGGACTGATAAAAGTACCACACTAACAATCAGTTTGAAAGCATGAACAATGGCTTGGATGACCACGGACGAACACCTCTGCCAAGACGATCTCGTACAAAGTAAAGTGGAAGTTAAAGGTTCTAGTTTCTGGAAGAGGTGTAACTTGAGAATCGTAATACCAACAGAAGAGCATTCTTAAACATAATTAGCGATTTGGATCGAGTGCTTCGCCTGAGAAGCTGCCATTTGAAGCAGCCCAAGTTGTAGCTTTCGGGGTAAGAAGGCTGGTAAAGCATCCAAGAGCCATCGTTGTATCAAATGAACATAAACCAGAGACTCCACGGTATCTTCTCCGGTCGAAACTATACCGACAACGTCACTTGAAAGTGATGAAACTTGCAGTTAAAAGGAGTTCCTTTATCCTGGAAGATGAGTGTTCCCAACAGCCACTGAATTTCTATCAACCAAAGGAGGAGACCTTCCTTGAGACTGTGTAAGGGAAAACTTGAAGAAGCATACCAGGCGATACACGGCGGTCACCATCGCTTCACTGCCTTCGGAAACAGGAAATAAAATTTATGTAAGGAGAAACAAAAACTCTAATAAAAAGAGCAAAATGGATATACACCTAGCAAAAAGAGATGAGCAAAACATGTGACACCTATTAAGGATGTTAAGCATATATTGCATGCATGTGACTAACACATAACATATTCATTAATATCAAATTTTTAACTCATAATTCCATATATGTAACATATGTCACACACTAACAAGCACACAGTTTCAAGCAGTTCACATCTTTCTTTATATTATATATATACAATGCCCTAGCCTTAATACAAGATATGAAAATTCACTAAGTATGCGAAGTTCAAGAAAAACTGAGGACGACCTCCTGCTAACCAACCTGACACAATGTTAGTGTATCTGATGCAAATATTTCTTCAAGACCGACTAATTTCTTTTAATCTTGAAAAATAATGCAAAGGGGTGAGCCTGCAACTCAGTAAATGAACAATATAATATCCTATGAAAACATAACTGTAAGCACCCAATTTCGGGATAACTAGAGCATGGATGCGACAGAGGACCCGATGATGAAAATAGACTGTAAAATTAGATTTATTGGATTTGATTTATTGGTTTAGAACTAAATTGTAAATTATTTATTGTAAATTTTATTTATTTAATTAACTTTTTTTATAAATTTAAAAAAAAAATTAAAGAAAAAAAAAAGGGGCCGAAGTTGGCCTTTTTGGCCAACTTCGGCCAAATGTGTTTATTTGGCCATTTTTAACGTTTTTTTTTTCAAAATTTTTATTTATTTATTTATTTTATTTATTTATCATTTATTATTAGATTTTTATTAGGTTGTTTTGATAATTATTTTTATTTTATTAGATAAATGTGTAGATAAAATTTATTTATTTTTTTTTAGACAAATAATAAAATAATTTATTTAATTTTTATCCTGTAACCAATTTAGGGTTACAGGATGGTGTATTTATAAATACGTGATTTTCTTTCACGTAGGAGGGGGGAGGCGCAAAAAAAAAAGGCGCAGAGAAAAAAGAGAGACAAAAGAGAGAAAAGAATTTTTCTTTTGTTTTTAACGCCAAAATAATCAAAGCCAGGATACAGAAGCCAAATACTGAAGGCTCATTCAGACAGTGATTCAACACATCTCTGAGGAGCTAATCATACAGCATCCATCAAAATTAGTTTTTTTTTTCTATTCTTTCTTTATTTGATCTTTGTTCTTTATTTAGTTTTAATTTTATTTATTTTCATTTTTATTTTCATTTTTATTTTCATTTACTAATCTTTGTTTTTTGGTGTGTTTATAATTTTGGACGGGTGATGTGAATCTGAGTTGGAGAACGAGATTTATGAAGATCCATGGAATGCCATGGATTAAATCGTGTATTCAAATGTAGTTTTTTTTATGATTTCATTTTGTTTT
>CATIWM010022576.1:0-12122 GCA_949671775.1 Mallotus repandus | reverse complement strand
CCTTTTAAAGACATGAATTTCATACATAAATATACAAGTTTAATGTTTTGTATTTCTCTTAATTATGCCTTTATGACCACGAAAATTAGAGCACAATCTTCAGCTGAAAACCAGAATTTTCAGCATGAAGAACCATATTTATCTTCTACATCAATTAACATATTTCCCTTTTTAATTCATTTTCAATTAACCTATTTTTCCTTTTAATTCCTTCTAATTATCATGATAAACATATTAAGAAGGAATAATTATGTAAGAAATTAAGATAAAATTACTTACCTTAAGCCAAAACTAGGAACCTTAAAATTTTTCCCTTTTCTTCATTCTTCTTCTTCTCTTTTCCTTTTCTTCCCTTTACTCTTTCCTTTATTTTTTTCTTCTTCTTCCACTTCTACGTTTCCAGCCCTCTTTTCCCTTTTATTTGCTTATTTATTGTAATTAATTAATTTATTTAATGTTAAGAGACATATAACTTAAGTTAGACAAGTAGAGTTCTGTTTTTCCTTCCTACTTCCCAAAATATCTACTATCTAATATTATTATTATTATTATTATCATTATCATCATCATTATCATTATTATTATTATTATAATAATATTTTTAATCAAATATCAAGAAAAGTTCAAATTAATCCTCCTTCTATGCTAAAGCTCAATTTAATCCCTAAGGTTACTCATGTAAACAAGTCATCTAGATTTAATTCATGAAAAATACACATAGTCAAATGAAATGGTTAAAAATGCATATGTTCACATAATATTAATTATGGATGAAAATAGGGATGTTACAATTTTAGAACTTTTTTATCGGTTCATACACTAGATTAAAAAAAATAAAAAATAATTTAAAGATCAAAATAGTAAAACTTAAAAATTTAAGGCCGTTTATACATTTATCAATTCTTATTTTTAATAGTTAGACTTGTGTATTAGAAAATGTTAGTAAATTAAAAATAGGAATAAGTATAATTTTGATCCATATGGTTTTACCTTTTGACAAAATCAATTTTATGGTTTTTTTCTACAAATAACTATTAAGTACTATGTGTTTCATATTTTTTGTTTACACTTTAATACATTCTAACTAATATTATCATCATTTTATGAGAAAGCGTCAATATAATATTGAATTTTAATGATAAATTTATTTTATATATGATCAATCAAATTAATTGATATTTTTAAAAATATTGTAAATTTAATTTAAATATTATTTCCTTTTATTCATAATAAAATTAAAAATACATCTAAACTTGATTTTTTGTGAGTTATTTATAGTTAGCACTTATTATTTGATTTTAGTATTTAAAATGTATATTATTTTTATATTAAAACATATATTTTAAACTATATTTATTAAAAAACTATTAAAAATATAAAAAAATATAAAATATATGATACCTAAATATTAAAAAAAACTACAGAATTAACGAAATCACAATTTTAAAATTGTGCTTATCCCTTAAAAATATCATTTATTTGGGGTTCATTTAGATTCAATGAATGAATATTTTTGTAAGTAAGCAATTTCCATGCATAGAAAGTATTTTAGAGTTCTCATACATATATTTTTATTTTAAAGACTTCATATTAAAGTATTTTTTACTTTTTAATCGTCAAAATAAAATATATTTCTAATTTTGTGTACAGCAATAATTAAGCTAAACAGATTTTTTTTTTAATTTAAATTTTTGAATAAGAAAATAGAGGTCTTGTTTGTTCACAATTTAATTCAAGCATATGAGTTCATGATTATAATTTTACAGAGTCTGTTACTTTTTTTTTATAGAAAATGTCCGTTACAACTGCATTAAAAACATTAGGAGAGACAGAGCCCTGAACAAGAAAATCAGAACCTAAAAGCAACACTTGTTTCGCCAAACAGTGAGCGACTTTGTTTAGTAAAGGAAAATGAGATCTTCAGTAAGCTGGCAGCCATATGATGGATATCCTCACATAACAGATCAGCTAGAGATAGCAGAAAGCGAATCTGTTTCCAGAACTACCTGCTGCAAACCAAATCGCAAAGCAAGAGACAATCCATAACGAAGGGCTTGAAGTTCAACCATCTCAACATCCTCACAGTAGTTAGTAAGCATGCCTGCAGACAACACAATATCACCTGAAGCTCGTCGAATAATCACACCCAGTCCCACTTGCTTTTAGTCGAATTGAGAGCTGCATCAGTATTGATTTTAACCATAGGCTCAGTAGGAGGCATCCATCGAACTAGTGCATGATGTTCTTGCTGTGGAGAAAAGGATATGGCAACTGTAGATTGAAACTCATGAAGTTTACAGTCCACCAATTGCACTAAACGTAGAGGATCAAGACTAGATTTACCAAACAATAATTGATTCCGCTGATACCATATACCCCACCAAAGATAAACCACTCGAACCAATAAATCCACATCATGGCAAGCCATTAAATCGGCAAACCAATCCCACACATTCTGATACAACAAATAATCAACTCTCAACCCAACACTAGATATAAGCCACAACCCACGAGACCAGGAGCAGTCTTTGAACAAATGCAATAAATTTTCTTCATTTGATCCACAAAGCAAACAACCATGTGATGGAACTATAACTCGCCGTTGCAAATTATGAACCGTAGGCAATGAATCTTTGAGGACACGCCAAAGAACGATTCGAACCTTTGGTGCCACAGGTAATCGCCAAACCATTTTCCATACAGCAACATCAGAAGCGGTAGATGAACTAACTCCCTAAGAGTTATTAGATAACAACAAAGCTACCCGATAACCTGATTTGACTGAGTAAGAACTATCCCTTGTATGCAACCAAAACTGAACATCATTAGGGAGGCGGTAACTGATGGGAAGCTTGAGAATTGCTTCCACCTCAAAGGGCATAAATAACTCATTGATTAAGTTAACCCGCCACTGCCTTGTTTCCTGATCAATTAAAGAACTGATGTGATTATCATCTAGAAGTTGTCTGCATACTAAGCGCTTCATGCCATGAACGCCAAAAAGCTATTTATCATTCCACATATCAATTGAAGCCCCATTACCAATTCGCCAACAACTTTTTAAAGATTCTTTTAGTTATATTTATATTATATTTTCTTGTGAAAAAAAATAATTTTTTTTAATTTCAGGGGGCAATTTTAATTTTTTTAATTTCAATTGGATTTATATATTTTATGACTTCTATTTATTTTTTATTTCTTATCTAATTGGTTTCTTTTCTTTCCATTTCCCTTGA
Source organism: Mallotus repandus (assembly GCA_949671775.1). Taxonomy (NCBI): domain Eukaryota; kingdom Viridiplantae; phylum Streptophyta; class Magnoliopsida; order Malpighiales; family Euphorbiaceae; genus Mallotus; species Mallotus repandus. The sequence goes on along the minus strand of CATIWM010022576.1, from coordinate 8,886 downwards.
TCTCCATCCAAACAAACAAAGCCTAGAAGAAATGTATAGGCGATAAGGGGACTTCGCTGTTGCATCAGAACACATAGTTGACTGCTAAAATTGATTATGGAGTATTTTTTTTTTTTTTTGACCAAAGATTGTGGAGTAATTTACATGGAGAATTTTTCTAGACCTTTTAGGTGTTTGTGAAAATGCCTAAGAGACTTGCGATAATGACCTGTTGTCCTTGCAGGGAGATAGGTGAAGCTGGATGCTGGAATCTATTATGGTGCTAAAGAATGCCTACAAAACACTCGAAAGAATGAGCATTTCTTCACCTTCTTGCGTTCATAAGCAAGTGGTAGTTGCATTGGTTAGTAGAATTGATTGTTTTCTTGATTTTATTGCATTGATCAGAAGAAACTAAACTACCATAACTAGACTGTTTTCAAGAAGAAACAATAGATTCTTGTAAGAAAGATTCAATAAGAAGAAACAATAGATTCTTGTAAGAAAGAATCAATAAATTGGAGATTCTTACAGTGTTTTAACAACTCGAGTTTCTCCTGTTAGATATACAAATTTGATTTTGGGTATGTGCCTCACCTTTTCATGATATTCATTAGCATCATTTTGTAACTTTTGTACAAATTCTTCTGTCATTTCCTCCAAATGTAACATTTGGAGACTTGTAAGATGCTCAATGCCATGAGGCAACACATTTAGTTTCTGACAACCAACTAAACACAACGCTTTGATGCTTGGAAGCGAACCCACCTCTAGTTCCAATCTACTCAATTGTTCAAGTTGAAGTAAAACCATTTTGTTGAGTTTCGGGAACCATCCTGTCTGAAAATGCAAGAATTGTCCGTTGTATGCTTTCTTGAGTTCAAGAAGTGCTAGGTTTGGAAGTACACAGAAAGAAGAAAGTATGTCTTCTTCTAAACAAGAAAAACACAAATGTAGATGAGTTAGGTTAGTTAACGATCCAAGCCAAGGAGGCAACCTATTCAATTTACCAACCAATTTCAGTTTCTGTAGAAATAAAGGAGGTGAAGTTAATGCTTCTAACTGAAGTTGTTCTTCTGTGGTAGTAGCCATCACGGTTAAGCGGCAAAGCCCTGTCATTCTTTGAATTGAAGTGCACAACTTTGTCCCATCAACAACTCTCAACTTTGTAATTTCCAACCTTTTGAGATCAGTCAAGTTCCCAATTCGTTGGAGCAACTCCTCCTCTGCTTCTATGCTTGCTAATGTCTGTAAGCTTCGAATGTTCCATATTCCAGCTGGAGCCTGCATCCCACTAAGAGTATTTTCTGAGTTCTGGTCATGGTTGCTGCATATAAACAAATGTCTCAATTTAAATAGTTTTGATAGTCCACTTGGTAGCCTCTCCACATTGGTTTTCCATACATCTAATGTTTGTAGATTGTTTAACCTTTCTAGAGACTTGGGAAGCTCCTTAATCTTGGTATGCCTCAAGTTCAAGTGTCTCAAATTGAACAACTCAACCAACGTGCTTGGTATGGTTTCAATGGGAACTCCCTCTAGATTCAGAACCCGCAATAATTTGAATTTTGATGAAACAGCTTTCAGAGAGAATGATGAACACAAGTCTGTTGGAAACACAAAGAAGGAGCGAAGATGGCGAGATATTGTACCACTCAACCGGATGTTTTCACCAGTACTATAAATTGATAGACGGTGAGTTTTTTCTTCTAGCTTTGATTGATACCCATCAAATGTTGTACAGAAATTCTCCTTTTCACATGTTGTCACAGCCAGTTCGCGCATAACATCGTGCACTCGACATAGCTTCACCCTCCCAGCATCATTTGTCTCTGTGACTTGAATCATGCTTCGAAGAATAAGTTCTGTAAGGTACTCTTCTGCTATCTCCTCCATTGCCATTCCCTTTCTCTCTCTAATGAATCCTTCTGCTACCCAAAGCCGAATTAGCTTCTTTCTCTTAATCGGATAACCATCACGGAAAACACAACAGTATAAGAAACAATGCTTCAGGTAGAAAGGTAAATCTTTGAAACTCAGCAATAAGATGCCTTTCACTCGTTCAAGCATGGGATTATTACTCAGTTGCCAATTGAGGCTTTCATAAATGGACTTCCATTCTGCAACCCTCTTGCTTCTTGAGCACATGAGGCCTCCAACTGCCACAATTGCTAGTGGCAAGCCTTCACATTTCTTCAGAATAGCCTCAGCCAAAGGTTGCAGCTCTTTTGGACATGTATGCTCTGTATCATTCCAAAATGCCTTTCTGCAGAAGAGGGCCCAGGCATCTTTCTCTTGAAGAGGTTGAAGGCGATGGACATGGCTTCCAATTCCAATGGAGGCAGCCACATTCTCATGTCTTGTGGTGAGGACAATTCTGCTTCCATATCTGTTACAAGGAAATGCGCCTCGAATTATACTCCAAAGTTCTATGCTCCAAACATCATCTAAGACAATAATATACCTCTTTTGATGCAAGCAATCAATAATTGTCCCTGTAAGTTGCCTATAATTCATTGAACCCAAGTTGCTTGGTATTGGCACTTGTGTTGTATCAAAAATTTCCTTAATTAAACTTCTCAAAAGCTCACCTATGCCATATGTTTGTGTGACAGATATCCATGCACAGCAATCAAAATGTCTCTTGATTATTTGATTGGTGTAGACTCTTGTGACTAAAGTAGTCTTACCTAGGCCACCCATCCCCACAATTGAAATTACAGTTCGACGCGGTTCATCTCTTGTCAGCCATCCAAGTAACTCTTCTGTATGCTCTTCCATTCCCACTATCTCATCTTCATCGACAAAGGTTGATGATTCTCCGTATTGTTGCCACCTATCACCAGCCACATTTCGAGTCTTTCCCTCATCATCAAGCTTATCAAAACCATATCGCTTACTTCTCTCAGAAACATCCTGAACTTTTGCTTTGATCTTTTGTAGCTTTGAAGAAATTTGATGTCTTGCAGTTATGTTCTTGGGGAAGTTGACCACATCTTGGACTATACCCGTGAATCCATTGTTAAGCCCTTCATTGTATTTGTGATGCATGAACTCATCTATTATATCCTCAGCTTCACACGCAACTTCTCTTACTTGTCTCACCCATGTCTCTACTGACTCGCTCATTTCCTTTCTTCGTTCGGCATCTTTTAGGAAAGATCTCATGCTCTCCAGCTCAAGCTGGATTTGTTCTATTCCTTCCCGAGCATCCCCAAGTAATGATGCTTTTTGCAGTAGAATTGTAGTTATTTTATCAAGTAAGAAGTTCACAGCACCATCTGCCATTTTGGTGTCCAAAATTTTTTCCTCTGTTTGTGTACATGACTCTGACTGGATTCTTAACAGCTATTGCACTGTGCAGAAAGGAAGAGGAAGGTTCGGGGCAGGTTCCGGCAGGAAAAGCATTTAGTGTTTGTTTGATTTTGAGTTATTGACCAAGTGAAGGTTGACTTGATGGTGGACTTGTATAAATTGGTTGAAATAAAAGTTTTTTTTTCTGTTCATTATTAATAAGGAGGTTATCAGTGGACCTCTGAAGTCCGAACAGTGTTTTCTTTTAAATTAAATAAAAATTAATTTTATAAATTAATGATATTGCACTTCAAAAATTTTGTACCTCATCATCTTTTTATAAAGAAATAACTATTAGAATGGTAAAAGTTAGTGGCAAAAAGCATAATTTATCATATTTTAACAAAAAGCAGGTGAAAATACGCTGAATATATTAAAAATAAAAAATGTAAATTTTCAAACATTGAGTTTTTCACCGCTGTCCACAGACTTTTTTTTTTTTTTTTGAAAAGTCCACACAGACTTATTAGTCACTCACAACATGTATTTTTATTTTTTCATGCTGCAAAATTCTATATTGAGTTGTTCAAATACTTATAATTTAATGAAGCTCAAAGTCATTATCATTTTTTCCATTGCTTTTCTTAGGTCTGGCCATGCGCTGGAATTTAGAATCAGTCCGGTTAAACTTGAGACTGCAAGTGATCAAATTTGAAACCGAACTGAAACCATGAGGTAATTAAAAAAATAAAGAACAATCATAACTGCTTTGGTTGAACCTGCATTATAAATCAGAATCAGTGGAATCAAACCATAATCTTGAACTACCGATTCACGAACCGTGGCCTGCTTTGATGCTTCTTGGTAATTTCCATCGTCACCAAATATTTCTCTATTCTATTAAAGAAACAAGACATCCATTTAAAGTTTGTTCAGACTTGGTGTGTTTGTGAAAAGTATTACATTTCTAAAAGGAAGTATCTTTTGAGATGTTTTTCTAATATTTGATGTATTATGAAAAAATTTATTATTTTTATCAAAAATAAATTTTTAAATATTTAACTTATCTAAATATTATATTTCTAATTTATTCATTAATATACGATAAAACTATATATAAAATAATAAATTTGATTTGATAGTTTTCAGAAATTACCATAATTAATTGTGCAATTAATTTTATATTAATTAACATTCATTTATAATACTTTAACAAGTTTTTTTTTATATATAAGTTTGAATAATTTTGAAAAAAAAAATTATTTTCCTGGAAAATGATTCAACTTCCTTAAACTACAAAAATATTGATTATTGGAGAATTTTTCGAGGTGTAACCAACGTTGACAATATTGAATTTGAATATATTTTCTTGACAAAATATTTTTGACATAATATTTTTCACAAAGGTCTTTTGGCAACTGGCCGACCTTTTCCACAAGTTGAAAGTCGGAGCTGCAGTTGCCAAGACATTTTCCGTTGTCTGAATATTATTTTTTTAATTATTATTTAGTGGGGGAAGATTGTGTTTTTAGATAAGGCTTTTTTTTTTTTTGCTTTTTGAACACATCGTTTGCGGAGAAATCAAAATGTTATTGTCCATGTTCTTGTTGAATGGTGTTATGCTGAATACAATTTATATTTCATATGCCATGTTTTAGAGATTACGTTATCCAGATACATATGAAAGTTCAACCCTTCTAATTAAAGGTGATGAGAAGTTCAATTTTTAAATAAGATTTTAAATTAGAATCTTATGTATAAAATCACATGACATTCTATATTTATTGATTTTATATAAATGTAAATGGAATTGATAATTATTTGTGATTATATATTCATTAAAAACAAAATAGTCATTCGAGTATCATATCAATTTAAATTATATAAAAATTAGAAAATTATTCTTTTTTTTAAGAATTGTTTATCGATTGTTAGGACCTTCGTAAAAGCTTGGAGCTTATGGCTGTTAGTGGAAAAAAAGAATTAATATGTTAACCATGAATAGACCGCCAATTTTTGTCTTAGTTGCAACTTGCAAACATTTCCTCATGCCTTCTAAGGTTGAACACACACATTGGATTGATCGTGACAAGTTATAAATATTGCTTGAGGACTTTTAGCTTAGTATTCTGTCTCCTTGATATGTACTTCAAATGCTGCAACTAGTTCCTGGCATTGAGCATTTTTACTTTTAGCTTTCCATGTATCGTCACAATATATCATATGCGATTTGTTACTTCATTACTTTTTTTTTTTTTCAGTATTTAGCAGTTATAAGAGTTTTGATTATTTTAAAGTTAAATTGTTGGATTCACAACGGAACAAAACTCTCTCAACATCTGTTTTCTCCATATATAAAACTTAAACTTGAAACCTTACTTGAGGGAATTCAAACTTTTTACCACTTTTTTTTTTAATCAAAAGGGGAGGGGGGAGGTGGGTTTCGAACCCGATACCCACACATGCATCCCAACAACCTTGGCTACCAGACCAAAATTTCGGAGGCAATTTCTTACCACTTGAACCAATAAATATTGAAAAATTAATTTGTTGCTTTAAGGACTACTTGCACCTCATTGCTTATGAATTCCAAAACCATTTTGGTTCAGAAACATTGCTTGTGAAAAATTCATAGCATCTTGCATTAACAGAACCAAATTTCATTTTTACATAAGTCATATGCGAAATTACTTAATTTCATTTACCTTTCTACATTAATAATCAAGTTGAAAGTTTCAAAAGAGATATTATGATTGTTCAAGATATAAAAAGCGTAACTAACTGAGAAAAAATTGACGTGCAGAAAATATAATGAAGACTTAAAATGAAAAAAAAAAACTATATATATATATATATATAAAGTCTGAAAAACTAATAAAGACTTAATCAGCTAATTTTTTTTGAAGGAAAAGGCTTAATTAGCTAATTAATGCAACAGAGAAGCTATTTGAAATTTGTGGTTAAACAAGAAAAAAGTATTACCTTACATATTGCTTCTGCAGAAATGTTTTATTGTGTTTTTGCAAATATTTAAACAACAACATGCTTCTAATCTATATAGCATGGACACAAAAAATGGATAATAGATAAATGGATATAAAAAAAATTATATTTTTAAAAAATATATGAAAAATGAGATATCACGATCAATTTATAAATATTAAAAATATTAAGGTTAATTTATAAATATAAAAAAAATTGAGAGAGATTCATTTATAAATATATTAGGTTCAATTCAAAATCTACTTTACATGACTAGCAATATTCATTATCATTAAACATAATTCTAAAATACAAAAATAACATGATAATTATATTTACAAATTGCAAAACTCTTTTATAACTCAAATATCAATAAATTTTCATGTCATTTTATAATTATAAATACAACAACTGTTGTGGAATTTAGGTTAATTTCCACCGATAATAACAAATTCACTTTGAAAACTATTGTTCAGGTGAATAGAGTGAAAACGATTATACTAATAATCACCACCCCAAGGTAGATGAGTGGTAGGGTCATAATGGTTCCACTTAAAAACCACACTCCTTAAACAGAATTTTACAAAAACAAGTAATTTAATAACACAATAATTCACAACAATTATACCCGACAATAGCTATTAAATAGACATAAAAGAGAACATCAAAATTTAACGAGATTCGACCAATTATGCATACGTTCTCGGACACTACTAAAATAATATTTCACTAATTGAGAAAATATTATAAAAGAGAGAGAAAGAATCAAATTGCCTAAATATGGAAGGAGGCAAATTTGTGGGGGTGATTAACAAAGGGAGGGGAGGAGTCTTTTTATAGCCTTAAGACTCCTCCCACTTTTCCTAAACTTCCAATGTGGGATTTCTAAATTTTGCCAAAACCAACAAATCTCTACCTTGGCAAAATTCTATACAATTTTCTCACAAATTCAACCTTTAGCAGTGTCTGCAAATTTCAACTTTCAATTTTTAACAATATTGACCAAGTCTAAACAATGTTTAAACTTAACCGCAATTACCTTTTTTGTCATCATGTTAGCAGAATTCTCAATGGTCCGAATCTTCTAGATTATGACTCCACCTTCTTCTAGAATCTCCTGTACAAAGTGATATCGAACATTGATATGCTTCATCCTTACATGATAAACTTAGTTCTTTACTAAATGAATAGCACTCTGATTGTCACAATGGACTTTGATGTGCTTCTGCTCCATTCCCAATTCACCAAGCAACCTTTGAAGCCAAATTATATCCTTCGCAGCCTCTATAATTGCCATATACTCTGCCTCTGTAGTAGACAAAGTAACTGTTGACTGTAAGGTGGACTTCCAACTAACTGGTGCCGTTGCAAGAGTAAACACATAACCAGTAGTTGACCGACGCTTGTCTAAATCACCTACATAGTCAGAATCACAATACTTAACTACACACTGACCATATTGCTTATCCTACTAAAATATCAAACCAACATCTACTATGTTCAGAATATACCGTAGAATCTATTTCACAGCTTGCCAATGCTCTTTGCCCGGATCATGCATATACCATTTCACAACCCCAACTGCTTGTTAAATATCGGGCCTTGTACACACCATTGCATACATCAAGCTACCAATAACACTTGCATATGGTACTTTTTTCATGCATTCCTGTTCTGCATCATTCTTTGGTGATATGGGCAGTAAGCTTGAAATGAGGGGCAAGTGGTTTACTAACTGGTTTTGACTTCTCATTCATGCAAAAACGTTTTAATACCTTTCTCAGATATTCAATATGAGATAAACAAAGCCTCCCCAATTTTCTATCTCTAGATATCTCCATGCCAAGAATCTTTTTTGCTTCACCGAGATCCTTCATCTCAAACTCCCTGTTCAATTGAGTCTTCAATTTCTCAATTTTTGTCTGACTCCTGGATGCTATCAGCATATCATCAACAGAAAGAAGAAGATATATATAGGATCTATCTCGTAGCTTGCGCAAATACACACAATGATCATATTTGCTTCTTGTGTACTTTTTCCCTATTATAAATTTGTTAAATCGCTTGTACCACTGCCTCAGAGATTACTGCAATCCATACAACGATTTTTTCAATTTGCATACCATCTTTTCTTTTCCAGCAACTTTGAATTCATCTGGCTGAGTCATATAGATTTCCTCCTCCAAGTCTCCATGTAAAAATGCAGTTTTTACATCCGTCTGAACTAGTTCCAAATCCAACTGTGCTACTAAAGCCAATAAAATTCTAATGGAGGAATGCTTTACAACTAGGGAAAATACTTCATTATAATAAACTCCCTTTGTCTGAGCATAGCCTTTAGCCACCAATCTTGCTTTGTAGCGTACATTATTCTTGTCAGGAAATCCATCTTTCTTTGCATATACCCATTTGCACCCAATTACCTTCTTTCCCTTCAAAAGACTAGCTAGTTTCCATGTCTGATTCTTTTGAAGGGAATGCATTTCTTCATTCATGACGATCCTCCATTTTTTCTATTTTGAACTTTAAACTACTTCATTATTAGTGGCAGGAACGTCATCAATTACAATTGGTGATGCATAAGCTACCATATCAGTATAACGAGCAGGTTGTTTAATGATCTCCTTTTCT
>CATIWM010022519.1:0-11685 GCA_949671775.1 Mallotus repandus | reverse complement strand
TGGAGGAAATAATACAAATTTGAGATATTATTATTTTTAAAAAAATTAATTATTATTTAATTTTTTATTACTATTATGTTAAAGTTATTATAATAATAATAATAATTATTATTATTATTCTTTTGTTAAAGTTATTATTTTATTAGTTAAAAAAAGTAAAAACCTGAATGGTACTTCTTCTTCCTCCTGTCCTTATTCTATTTTTTTTCTTTTCTTCTTTCTTGTAAAGAAAAAAACTGACGCCACCTGAGCCACCATCTGACCACCGTGCGAGCCTTCACCAACTACAGCAGGCCGACGATGTCGTCCCATCCATTTCCGGCGAGCTCCATCTTCCTCTCTTCATTTTTTTTCAAGTCTTGGCCGGATTTTTCCTTAGCTCACCGGAGACGATTCCGGTAACGACGGGAGCTGACGTTGGTCTCTATTGGAAGCTCATTCTCTGGATTTCTCAAATCTTCAAACCGTTTTGAGTTTCGACCCGGTAACTACTCCGTTTTTGTATAATTCGATTTCTAGTATTTTGAGTTTTTGGTTAATTTGAGCTTGAATTTGATTTTATTTGATATAATTTCTTTGAGATTAATTGTTGTAGATATTGTGAACTATCTAAATATTATTTTTATTTATTTTTCTGAAAATTTTGCATTTTCCGAGTTCGGGGTTACTGTTTACGGTACTGTTCCAGACAGTCCCAGGACGGAAAATTTTTATATTTTTAATAAATTCTATACATTATGTAGGTTAAACTTCGTGAAGGAGGTTTATTGAAATTATGTGTAGAATTTTTATTATGAATTTTTGGAAAAATTGATATAAATGAGTAATTTTTATATTTTAGTTGAAATTATTGTTAATTATTATGTTTTGGACAGTTTTTGAATAATAAATAGTATTAAAATAATTTTTATGAATTATTTTCTATTTTTAGCTAATTATTAGTAAATTCCGGAAAAATATATGAATAATAATTTTATTTATTGTTTTTAAGCTTAAATGAGTTTTCAGTTATTTTTATTATATATTTTAGTAATTTAAATAATTATTTGTAATTAATGCTATTTAATTGCAGAATTTGAAAGAATATATTTTAATAATGGAATTTAATTATAAATTAGGATTTTATTATTTATTTTGGAAATAAATGTCTTTTATGTTTTTATTATGTAAATAAATTGAATTATGGTATCTAAATGAATTTTTATGTTTTCTGGTGAATTATTGGAATTTATATTATTTTATTGATTGTGAATTGTGTTGGTTCTCGGTTGGGCAATAATTGTAGTTTGGGGGCCCAATCTGAGAATATGAATTGTGAATATTTTAGATGTGTGTTTGCGTGCAGAAATGACTCTACTTTTAATAGAGGAATGTTCGTTTTGCAAAGGAGACTTTGCCAAATTTTCTGTAGATTTTTTGTAAAATGTGACATCGGGTCAGTCCTAAGTTATGAGTCTTAGTCGAGTCGGGTCCTAAATCGAGTCGTTCTTTAGAAATCTCTAAAATATAAAATTAGGAATTTATTTCTTATTATTTTCTTTTAGCTGCACCACGAGCTAGACCTTCCGGACCGGACCAGCCGAACCATAGTAGAGGAGCGCACACTTGTGAGTTATTATTATATGTATGCATGACATATAGAATTCATGATTTGACATCCATATTTCAAATAAATATGAAATTATTATTATTATTATTATTATTTTATATATGCATATATTTATATTTCTTGAATATGATCATACATGCATATATATGTTTTCATAAGGATATTTAAATGCAAATTCTAATTTTGTGATATGGATGCATATATTTATGATGAATTATTTATTTATTTTAAATAACATATTTTTGAAGGATAGCCGTAGAACGTGCTACCTAGTGGGCTACACTAGGACTGTGTGCGCACCGGTACGTTAGAATGCTAGGGTTGATATTTGAATGATATTGTGGAATTTATGATTTGAAATATGGAATATCCGAATTATGGAGATTTTGTTTAAAGGCGTGACTGATGTAGCTTGATGGATCTTTCAGGATCTCGGGGTGAGTCATGCGGAGTACTGTAGCTCGATGGACCTTTCATGGTCTCGGGGCTAGTCCACCTATTATTAGATAAGAGAATGTTATTGGAACTAAGTGAGCCTGATGGCCAGTAAGGATTATGTGATTTGAGGATGCAAACTTTTTAGGGTTCTACTCCGATCCTCCAGTAAAAATAAAATACGAAAAATATTTTCAAGCATTTATGTGAGTTGTATATATATTTATATAAATATAACTATACGAATATTATTATTGATGCTTGTGTGTACGTGCATTAAGTTACATGCATATATATAATAATGATTCACTCAGTGAGGTCTGACCCCCTTTAATTATTTTTCATGATTCTTCTTGTTAGACGTCTACTAGTAGTACTCTTTGCCGGACTCTTTCTTCACCGACCGATTTATGTTAATTTTGAATTGTCACTTTCCTTGTATTTTATTAGACGTTGCAGTAGTAGTACATCTTGTTGTAATATTTGATATTGTTTTAGACTGAGATTCTGTATTTGAATAATTGTTTGAGAATATTTTATTATGTTATGATATGGAGTTTTCTTTATGTTATTTAAAGTTTTAATTATGAGGTATTTTTATATGTATGTTTGATGTGTAAATTGTGTTTAAGGCTTGCTACGAGTTCCGGATTCATGTGAATTCCCGTTCCCTAGCGCTGGTCATGCCTCCCGGGTTGGAGTCGTGACAACATCAATAGACAACTCTTGAATCTTTAGCTTATTATATGAATATAAATAAGACAACTTTATTTAGATTTCTAATGTCAGGAGATATGTGATGACACTCGAATTCTATAAAGCCTTTTTTAAAGGAAAAAAAATAAAATATCTCAATTGCAATTTTGCATTGTCAATGCTTGAAGAAAGTAGTATACCGCATGATATGATTTTCAAGGTTATGTATAACATTGTTCATATTGATGAGAAGTGGTTCTACATGACAAAGAAATATGAGAATTACTACTTGCTACCCAATGAGGAAGATCCACTATATACTTGTAAAAGCAAAAATTGCATTGGAAAAGTCATGTTTTTAGTTGCTTTAGTTCGTCTAAGGTTTGATGGAGACGGGAATGAACTTTTCTCTGAAAAAATTTGTGTGTTTCCTTTTATCACTCAAGATTCGGCTAGATGAACTAGTGTGAATATAGTTGCAGGCACACTAAAAACAAAACCAATAACTTCAATGAAAAGAGAAATTATAAGGTCATAATTAATTGAGAAAGTCCTACCTACCATCAAGGAAAAATGGCTAAAAGAGGATTAAATATATCCAATATTTATTCAATAAGACAATGCAAGAACACACATTGATCAGAATGATGAGGAATTTTGCCAAGTTGCTACACAAGATGGTTTTGATATTCGTTTAATGTGTCAACCTCCAAACTCACCATATTTAAATATGTTAGATCTTGGATTTTTTAGTGCCATTCAATCCTTACAATATAAGGATTCATTGTAAGGATAGAGATCATGCTATTTTGATTGGGCTTTTTAATTAATGCTATTTTGAAGTCATTTGAAGCTTTCCCGACAAAGAAGTCTAAGTAATATTTTTGACATTGTAGCTATGCATGATAGAGATCATGAAAGCAAGAGGTTCCCATAAATATAAAATTCAACATTTAAAGAAAGCTATTTTGGAAAGTAAAGGTCGGCTTCCTTCTCAATTGAAATATGATCCTTTGGTGGTACAAGAAGTTCTTAGTTATTTAAGCTAAACTTTGTTTATGTTTTATGCCTAGAGTCTTTTGATAATAGTTCATTGCTTGCTTCAAGGAGCAGAGTGTTTGTACTCTACACTCGGTGCTCAATATGTAAAAATGGTATCTATAATTTGATATCTTGGTATTATACATGTTTTAAGATCAAAATAAGTAATATTCACATTCTTCTGGTGTAGAACAAAGATATATTGTTACACCCTTCCTACTTACAACCTCTTTGCATATTATCATAATATTTTTTCACATCGAAGGCACCAATAGGGAGGAACGTTACCTAAAACTAACCTCCAATGATATGATCGACTCAATATCACTTAAAAAAAGGCCATCCAACAATAAGCATCTTAATAACTAACTAACTAACTTAATTAGTTAATTTTAAGTTAAGATATTTACACAAAATGACAAGAGAGATATTAACTATATATACATATCATAATATTGTCCATATTACAAAAATATCAAAAATACATAGCTCTTTTCCTCATACCCAATGCACTTGGAACTAAATCAAACTTATTCCTCTACTTTTAAAGGTCATACACTAATTCCTAACATGCACTTCCAATAAATTGCCAACAATATTTTGAAGTTTTGACTTCACTTATGCGCTCAAGTTATTAGTAGTTACTCTGAAAAACTTATGAAAGGAGAGTAGTGAGTACTTCTGATGAAATACTTAGTGAGTGAACTACAAAAAAAAGTAACAAATGGTATAGAAAAATGAGAAGGAAACAAATGATTGATTCATATATATATATATATATATATATATATATATATATATATATACTCATAGTTCACTAGCGGTTTGTATTGTCGTCAATTTCTCATTTCCGTCATTTTCTCTCAAATGCCAAATCTTAGACAAAATATGTATCCAGCCCCAAGCAACGGCTACACATATATTCTAGGCATGGTCATACATCTACAAGGTAAAATTTCCATCCGGCCCCAGGCATTGGCTATACAAACTTATCAGCCTCGCCATGTCCTAGACATGGTCTTATTGTCACCAGCATACATTGTTTTACTCATTGCTCTTACTGCATAAAACACTTCCATCAAATGCTTGTTGATAGATACTATATACACTTTTTATATACAAAATATACCTCTCACATATACAAAAAATAGATAAAATAGATCAACCTTCGTATTTCAAAACATTTTGTATGAATTATTATTAAAATAGTCATTTCAAGTATAATTCAAATATCTTCTAATGCATAAAATCATCTTTTAACTGAAATGCACATATTAAATATTAAATAATTTTATAAAAATATTCCTTTCATCAAAATAATATATGTATATATATAAATACTTACACATATTCTTTATAATTTTTCAAGGCATTAAGAAAATATTGTAAATTCATTACCTATTACTTATATTTGACTTTGATAAATTTAATATTCATCAATTCCATAACCTTAAATAACATTTTATGTTTTTAGAATAATTATAAATTTAAGGAAACTTTATTTACTAATAATATAATTAAAATTATTACTTTTATTATAATCATTAGGTTGTGCACCTAATGATATAGACTCAAGTGAAGTCTTACAAACTCTTTTCTCTATTTGTCAAGTCATGTCTCTAATATATAAATATTTATTTACTAGTGTATTTTATTGTCATTGTTATTGTTGTTGTTATTATTATTATTATTATTATTTTAGGTGTTTATGTTTTTTTGTTCAAATATTTATTATAATAACTATATATAAACACCTAAAATAATACTAGTTATTATCATAAATATTTGAACAAAAATAACATAAACACCTATAATAATAATAATAATAATAATAATAATAATAATAATAATAATAGAATACATTATATATATATATATATATATATTCGACAAAATTGAATTGCACCACCCACACTAGGCATAGTCCTAACTATATTAAGTTCTAAGAAACTATTTAATTTAGGCAAAAACCATATTTAAACCCCTGAATTATAGTGGTTTTTTCTATTGAGCGCCTATCATTTTAATGTATTACATTGAGCCCCTATGTTGTTATTTATGTATCTATTGAGCCCTTATACTATTATTTATTTATACTTGAGCCCCTACACAATTATTTATATAATACATTGAGCCCCTATATCGTGAAGAACATATTTATGGAGTTTGTCAAATTAGGGCTTAATAGCTACATAAATAATAGCATAGGGGCTTAATGCAATGCAATGCAATAAAATAATAGGGGCTAAATAGAAAAAACTGTTATAGTTCAAAGGCTTAAAAATAGATTTTGCCTTTAATGTAGGTCTTAAGCTTAGATAAGCATTATCTCTCATTCTTAGGCTACTCATTAAAAGTTAAAAATGATGCTTAAACTTTAATCATTACGTGTGTGAGAGCACGAGCTTAAGTATATGCCAACGCAAATATTAACACTTTTGGGATCACTTATTTTCAATCTAACTTTACACACTTATTGAAATTCATATACATGTTTTGATTCCGAAACCTGAAGAGACGTTCATCTCTTTACCCAAAGGTATGCCCTCCAGTGTAGGTGGTCGCGGTAGCAAATAGGTGAATGACCCTATGTTGCAGCCTTACCCCTACCAACTGGTTATGAATCTTGAACTTTAAAAATTCAGCACATATTCACATAAGAATATTAATCCGTAACTTCATCAATCACATATAAACTAAATTGAATATATATAAAGATATCTTTCAGGTTTTTCTCTTTGCTATATCTTCAGCTCTTATCATCATGAATTCATAAATGGTTTGCTAAGCATAATTGAAGTTTATGTTTCTTTTAGATTTATATTTACTCATTTTTTGAAAATAGCTTATTTAAAGCTCATAGCACTAAGGAAATTTTAGCTTTACAATACACACCACCAAAAGTATATCCTTGACAAAATACTGAGTAAACAACTATAAGGAACTACATTTTGCAAGTTTCAAAGGATTCCCAATTCATGACAATAAGATGAGAATAGTAATGGAAAAAATTTCAAAATCAATACAGAAAGGAAAACAAAAGAGTTCACTCAGCTCATGATAGCCATAAAAAAGGATAATTCAATAAGAGAATTTCAACCAAATTAAGATTAGTAATAAAAGAAATCCCAAGATTAAGAGGAAAGGGGACAAGAAGAAATCTACTCACCATTTCACTCCTAATTCTCGTGTTTTTCTTCTCAGCTCTACGTTTATTTCTCTTTTTTTAATAAAAACCAAATGAATATTTTTATCTCCAAATTAATGGACAAGTATTGTATCTTAAGATCACAAGAGAGTGACACCTAGTTCTCTTTCTTTTTTTCTTGCAATATTACGCGCAAACTTTATTTCGTGGCAACTCAGACCTACTTTTGTATACTTATATTTATTCTAATTTATTTATTAATTTTATAATTTGATGGTAATTTGGGACACAAACATGACAATTCTCCTCCACTAAATAAAATTTTGCCCTCAAAATTTGAGGTATTGCATTGATCATATCTTATATATTCTTAACGCTTACTCTACCTTTTCATTTATAATGAACTTATTCATGACTATACTTACTTTATCCTTACTTTACAATAGACTCAATCTTAAGAAAACAAATATTCATTCATAGATTTAAGCTCAAGCCTAATTTAAAATGCAAGTTAATTCTTCATACTACTAAATCATACCTTTATCCACATTTAGTGCATTCATCGTCTCTTGCCTTCTCATGGCAAACACCTTAGCTTGCTGAGCATTACCACCAGCACTAGTTCCCTAACCTTTGGGTCCACTCAGAGATGGTCTTATATTTTTACTTACTCCATTTTGAACCACTACTGCTCTATTAAGGTTTTGGGCTCTACCTCCCCTTAATGTACGTGAAGCACTTGATCCTTGCATCGACTGCTCCACTAATACCTTCTTAGGAAAATCATGAGCATAGTGCTCTATCTTAGTGTATTGATAACACCGTACTCATGTGCGTCTACTATAATATCCCATATTATTATTTTGACACTCATTACACAAAGGCATGGTTTTTTTTGTATGTATTCTTCTAACTCCTACTTGCCTTGGTAGTGCCATCGATAGCCTTACTGATGCTTGACTCTCTTGAGTTTTACCATTTCCTCCACTTCTAATATTTTCTTCTATACTAGATGTAAATTTTAATTTCTTATTCTCCTTCCGAGATTGCTTGCATGATCCCAATTGTTGCTCAGACTTCAATTGTGTGATTTCTTCTAATTCTTTATCTAATCATTCTTACTCCATGGCTTTCTCAACTTAGCCTCTAAAACTATTTCCAGTATACAAATTCAAATTTCCTTTCAAAGACACATGTAAACCATCATAAACTTTTCACTCTTCACCTCCTTAGTTGAGTAAATGTTCTTCGCATACTTGTATAAATTCTTAAATTTGTCAACACATTCTCTTACAATCATCATTTCTTGCTTTAGGGTGATAAATGATGCTACTTTCTATTTCCTATAATTCTCAGTTAAATATTATTTATTGAACTCTTCTTTGAAAACTTGCCAAGTTAACACTCCAACGAACAAATTCTTAGTCCGTGTCAACCAGACATCAGTTTTATCAAATAATAAGCCATATACATTGCTAACCTTCTCTTCGTCACTCAACTGCAATATTGTGGAGGCTTTTTCTATAGTTTTATCCACTTATCAACTTAGCCAAGGTCTAATGTACCATAAAAATCATATGCTCCACACTTTTTGGCGTGTTTAATCATATATCCAGGTCTTTTCTATTTCTTTTTATCTTTTTCGGACATTACAATGGCAGTGTGTGCCAACTCCATAGCATAATATGCACCACCGGCGACATAGGAAAGTTAGCCACTTTTGCTTGTACCGGTGGAGATGGAGGCTGACGGTTACGCGCTCTTCTTGGTATATTTAAATTCAGTATGGGAGCAGTCGGTGCAAAATTACCTTATTCATTACCAGTTTGAGCTTCCTGTGCAACATTTCTCTCGTTACCCGTAGAAGCTAATAAAGGAGGTGACTCTTGTGATGGAACTTGTCTCCTATTAGGGCCTTCTGCCCAAGCTTCTAACCTTGTTCTATTAACTTGGGCACCTTAAGCTTAACCTCATCCTCTGCCTCTCCCTTACCTCTAACTCTACCTCAGCCACCTATCATGCCACCTCTAGTTCCTGCCATCTTTCTAAAATTTAAGATGAAATTACTTCAATAATTCTTCCATCAAATATAACTCAATTGCAATTTCTAATATCCATCGAGTTTCAATATTTCTCAGTGTCTACAAAATCGACTAAACCTATGCTCTTATACCAGTAATGTAACACGCCTTCCTACTTACACCCTCTTTACATATTATCACAATATGGCAAGAGAGATATTAATTATAGATATATATAATAATATTATCCATGTTACCAAAATACTAAAAATACATAGCTCTCTTCCTCATACCCAATACACTTGGTGCTAAATCAAACTTATTCATGTACTTTTGAAGGTCGTACACTAATTCCTAAGATGCACTTCCACTAAATTGCTAGCAACATTTGGAAGTTTTGACTTCACTTCCGCGCTCAAGTCATTTGTAGCTACTCTGAAAAATTATGTTAAGAGAGGTGTGAGTACTTTTGAAGAAATACTCAATGAGTAAACTACAAAAGAAAGTAACAAATGGTATAGAAAAATGAGAAGGAAATAGATCATGGATTCTCATATATATATATATATATATACTCATAGTTCACTGGTGGTTTGTATTGTCGTTGGTCACTAATTTATTTCAAATAACTTTTGTATTATATTTCTTTATGTATTTAACTATTCCAATGTATTCGCATTTTGAAATAAATTCTCATCATTTCAGAAAAATAATTAATATTAATTTACTCAAAAATATTTTGTAGCTAGTCATTTATATAAAATAGTCCACAATGTTATACTCTTAAAATCTTAAGTGATCACAATAATATAAACCGTAATAAAATAACTTACTACAGTGCAATGTCATAGCTTCACAAAATAATTCATCATAAGAGCAATATTAGAGTAAACTACACATATATAATAATAACATCGGATATAGTGTGGACCGGTGCTTCACCAAAAGCAATATAATAAAGTCAGTATGCATACAATGACTTAAGTGTGATCATCACTTAAGCCAATAAATATATATATCTCATTTCTGTCAATTTCTCTCGAATGCCAAACTTTAGAAAAAATATGTATCTGGCCCAAGGCAACGACTATGTATATATTCGAGGCATTGTCTTACATCTATAAGATAAAATGTGCACTCGGTCCCAGGCATCGGCTATATACACTTATTAGCCTCGCCATGTCCTAGGCATGGTCTTATTATCACCAGCATATGGTGTTTACTCACTGCTCTTACTGCTTAAAACAATTCCATTAAATGCTTGTTGATAAATACTATATATACTTTTCATATACAAAATATACTTGTCATATATCCCAAAAATACATAAAATAGATAAACCTTTGTATGGAAAACATTTCTTATAAATTATTATTAAAATAGTCATTTCAAATATAATTTAAATATCTTCCAATACATAAAATAATCTTTTAACCGAAATGCACATATTAAATATTAAATTATTTAATAAAAATATTCCTTTTATCAAAATAATATATGTATATTGTAGAAAATGGGGTTTAGCGTGCACCCAAGTATATTGCAACCGCGACACTATTTAAGTTCAGGGCTTCATAGAACACACTAATATATCACAAAGACATAGCGTGGAGATGAGGAGTTGCCACCTAGGGTAATAATTGGGACAAATATGAGGTGGCGGTAACTCAATTCTCTAAAAGAAAGTTAGCAACACAACCAAGAAATTCTGGGTACGGAATACCAACTTTTTTTAGTCTCGTATTCATTTAGAATTACTTTATGAATTACTATCTTATCCTCTAATTACATGCAATTTCATATAAACCCTAATTGAACATCCATTTAACCCTAAGGCAACCAATCCATGAAAAAGCACATAAAAAATGCATTCATATAAAGCACATCAACCCTAGGTTAGTCTAATCTACATATTTTAATTAAATTAAGCTAAGTTTACATATTTTAATTTACAAATGGGCCTAAAGCTAATGGGCCTAATTCCTACTCAGTTTTATTTAAATGAGCCTAAGTCTATTTATTTTATTTCTAAAATAGCTGTAAGTTTACAAATTATGAAAGCTTAAATTAGTGGGCCTAATTCTACATATTTTAATCTAATATGATCATAATTCTACAAATTATGGAAAAAGAATTAATTAATGGACTAAGTCTAAATTAAATTAAATTAATCTAAGTGGGCCTATGTCTAAATTAACTAAATGAGCCTAAATACATGTCTAACTTAAAATTTAAATTTAATTATGGGCCTAAAAATAAAATTAATTAATTAAACCCTAATCCTAATTAAATTATTAAGCCTATTTAATGATTAGGTGAATCTAGTTAACTAACCTAAAACCTAAAATTATGAGCTTAAACACAAACAAGTATAAAAATATGAAAATTAATAAAATAAAATAAACATTTATGACATAAAAAACATATAAACACAAACATAAAAATAATAAACAATTAAAACAAAATAAACGTAAAATTAATCATAAAAAATAAACAAACAAATCAATTAAAACATGCATCTAATGATTTCTAACCCTAATTTAATTAATTATAGGCCTAAAGATCAAATTAATTAACAGACAAATAAAATAATCCCTTAATTCTATTCACTTAAATCTAATTCAATTTTAATAAAAAAAACCTTATTATCTCTATAACCATTGATTTTAATTACTTACCCAATTGAAACCCTAATTGCTAATCAATTAATTAAAATAAAATCTACAACACATATA
>CATIWM010022487.1:0-16952 GCA_949671775.1 Mallotus repandus | reverse complement strand
CCATTCAGGCTGAAACTTGATTTCTTGGTTCTTGAACTTAATTCCTTGTTTCTTGCACCTTATTTTCGTTCCTTTTACATGCCCATTGCTTCTTTTTGAGTTTTTAATTGTTCTTGATTCATTAAACACTTGTTTTTGTTACTGTTCCTTTTTTTTCTATTTCAAGCTGAATTGCATCTTTCTTGCTTCTTCATCTAATTTTCGTGTTTCTTACATCTAAATTATTTCTTTATATGTTATTTACATCCTTTGAAGTTTTCCTATGTTTTTTTTCTTCCTACTTTTATTGAAAACGTGGTTGTTTGTTTGATTTTCTTGATTCTTGCGTTTTGCCTCAACTAAATTTTTTAGATCATAATTCTTGGTAAATTGCAAGTATAGTGAAAAACTTGGTTTGTGGTTATTGATTCACATAAGAATTCTTGAAAACAAGCTGAGTGGTGTGAGTTTTCAACCTTATGTGATCATTATTGATCATTAGGGTTTCTTATGTTAGGATGTTATAAAAACACCCCTTATGGTACGTTTTTAATCAGATTGGATTTTAATAAAAATAGTTTTATTCCCTTTGCATATTTGCTTGAATTCTTGATTTCTTGTTGAATGCATAAACCACTTATCAAGGAATTGATCTATCCTTGTGGCGTGTTAAGGGTTAGGGTTTAAAGAACTTAGTTTTCTTTAGGTTCTAAACTTGATCAACCAAACTTACAATATGATTTAAGCGATTCTTGGGTTTCTGAAATTCAATTTGTTCTTGGGTTTCTAAGATAGTAATTCACGAGTTCATAATCATTAGGGTTCGTGGTTCTATTCCTTGGAGGTTATTAACACTATTAGTCCTATCCCATCAATTCTAACAGATTACGCACACATGGCACCAATTTTGCACACGTGGCATCCATGTAATCACCACGTTCGCCACGTTAGCTGCCTATATCAGCTCTTTATATATAACTCATTATTATAATTACATTCTTCTAATTTTCCTTTTCATTTTTAGAACTCCAATTTCTTTCTTCTTCTTTTTCCATCTTCTTCAAATCTCATTTCTCATTTCTGCAACTTTTTTTCTCAATTTATTCTAAAGATTTTCATTAAAATTAATATCTTCAACATAACCCTTTTCCCTCTTTTCTAAATCTTGCTTATTAACACCCAAGAAACTCCAAGAATCTTAAATCTTTATTGTTGGGTAGTCATCAATAACTAAGAAATTGAAGAAATAGTAAATTTCTTTATCAATGTTTTGGTCTGAAAGACATGTTACAGATTTTCTTCATAGTAGCATTCTCTACAGTGCCTTTGACTTTATATATTCCACCCATGAGAAGCTTAAATTTCGTTATGGAAACCATGAAGAAAAGCTTACACTAATAGAATATGTCCTTCTACAAGACCCTTTTAGTCTACGCTCTTAAATCTCTTGCTTTTCAATTCAAGGTTAGACTAAAGTTTATCTCTTTATTTTCTGTTTTCTCTTTTTTTTGTGTAAAATTGATTGTTGTGTTATGATTTCTGAAAACTAATTTTGTTGGGTTTGCGTTGATATTTTGTTAGTGTTGGATTATGAGATAGTGTGTATATATATATACATACATATATATATATATATATATACACACACACACACTAGTAAACAACCACGTGCTTCACACGTGAATAAAAAATTTTAGACTCGTGATAGTATATAAATTATTAATTAACTATATATTTTGACATTATTATTATTACTATTACTACTACTATTATTATTAAATAAAAGTGTTATTTATTTATATGATAATTTGATGTTAACTTAATATAGTTATAATTGATTGAATTTTTTTATAAATCTTTTATTTAAATAATTGTACGATATTTCTTCAATATTTTTTATAATTAATATTTTTTTCAACTCTATAACTAATTTATATAAAACATATTATGGTCATAACTAATTATAAGATGTTATAAATTTTTATATAAAAATAATTTTTTATTATTTTTAAATTTTTTATTTAGAAAATAATTAAAAATATTTTATTATCTTATGATTAGTTATGACCATAATATATTTTCTATAAATTAGTTATAGAGTTGAAAAAAATATTAATTGTAAAAAATATTGAATAAATATCATATAATTATTTAAATAAAAGATTTATAAATTTTTTTAATGAATTATAACTATATTAAGTTAATATCAAATTATCATATAAATAAATAATACTTTTATTTTTTAAAATTTTTTATTTAATAATAATAGTAGTAGTAATAGTAATAATAATAATATCAAAATATATATTTAATTAATAATTTATTTATTATCATGAGTCTAAAAATATTTATTCATGTGCGAAACACATATTGTTTACTAATATTATTTATAGTCCATACAACTAATTTTTAGTAAATATTTGGTAAATTTGATCATTAAGTAATTACAAAACAAAAAAATAATAATAAAGTAAGAGAGAAGTATACGTAATTGGTTTGGTGTCTGAACAAAACTATACCTTTCAAACCTCTCCAATCGGCAAGCATCAAATAAAACTATGTTTCTTTCAGGCAAAGTTTTCTCTTGATTTTTTTTTTCTCCCATAAGCATGCAGTTTCGTAGCTTTACTAGCTTCACATATTAGATTTAATTTCCTTACTGGCTACATATATCTCTTGTTTTCATTAATTTTTAATTAAAAATTCTAAAATATCAGCAACTGAGTGGTCGATAAAATTTTCCCAAAAATAACTTAAGTTTAGATGTTTAAATCTTATTAAAATTAATCTACAAAATTTTTTTATATGATGCCATCAGTGAAGGAATTGTCAAATGATGATTTCTCTCCAAAAGTATCATGAAATATAAAGTTTGAATTTTTCCGTCCTCAAATTATAAAATTTATTTCTACCGCTTGATTTAAAATTGGAGAACAGTCTTTTTAAATATGGGATTTGAACACTATTTATTTAAAAAAATTGCTTTAAATGTATATATTGAATCTTTATTAAGTTGGAGAAGATTGCTAAATTGATTTTCTTCTGATTCATGCATTTCAAAATAGGAGAATTGTGTGCTTCACTTTTTTCTGGATGTTATCCAGGATTGTTTTGAATAACCTAGCTACTCAACTCATTCCTTTTCGTATCATTTTTATACAGGATTTATATGTACCATTGTTATTTTTTTAAAAATAAACTAAACTTAAACAGACAAGCGTGATTTTTTCTTAGGGGTTAATTTTATCAAAAAATCAATTCTTCATGACTCAATGCATGTACGAGCATCAATTATTTCATTTTGGTGTTTAGATGGGACACCAGTCAAACAAATACTCGATATTTTTCTATTGGTCATTTAGTTTATATTCCGGAATAAAAATAGAAGTGAAATGAGAAATAGAATGAAAAATTTAATAAAGTATTTGGTTTATTAGGAAATCGGAATTGAAATCAATTTTATTTATATATAAAAATAAATTAATTAATTTTATTTGTATATAAAAATATATTAAATAATAATTATTATGAATTTATATTTATATTTTATTATTTGAAAAATATTATATTTCAGAAATTTTAATAATATATGACAATATTTAAAATTTTGACTAATTTATAATTAATTTAATTTGATTTCATGGGAATGAAAAATCATTCCTTACTCCCAGAAGGGGAATGGGTGATTCCCATTGATGAGAGAATTTATTCTCATTCTCATGCAAAATTTTAATGAATCAAACAATCGGAATTGAAATCACTTATTCCGATTCCGATTCTCATCCTTATTTTTCATGAAACAAGACATTATTTAATTTAACTTTTTATTTGAGAAAATAGCAAATTTATTACTAAGCAAGTGCTTAATTTTTTCAAATATTTTTAATATTGTGTTAATCTTATATAATTTAGAAATATGAGTGTTCAAATCCTAATTGAATTGAGTTGATTTTTTTTAAAGACTATTTAATTTTTTAATGAAGAATTTTTATTTTTATATTCATAAAAGAAAAAGAATTTTATATAGCAAATGCACTTTATTTTTTAAATATAAATGTCAATTTTAAGAATTTAATAGTAAATACAACTATAATAATTCACAAATAGCACAAGTACAATGAAAATTAACACATACAAATATATGAACAGATAAATATACAAAAATATAATATATATTTAAGTCGGTTAAAATTATATTATTTTTAGACAAAATTATATTATAATTGTGCTATTAAAGAAACAAAATTGAAAAAAAAATTATTTAACTGGGAAAAGAAATTAAATAACAAAAAAAGAAAAAGAAAAAAGCTAACATTATTATAAATAAATGATTTCACTATTTAGTGTGGCCAGCCAGCCAACAAACCGTTAAAAAAAACATAAATGTTAATATAAAAAATAAAAATAAAAATAAAAAGTAGGCTGTAGAGAACGTAAATATGCCTTTTCGGCTTAGGAGTATATATGCATGTGCGTACATATAAGGCGATCCTCGCATGCTTATATTTCACGGGCCGCGTACACGCATCCAAACCTCCTCCTCTTCTTCTTCTTCTCCACATCTTTGGGTAAGCTTTTTCTCGCCTTCTTCTCATCGATCAAAGTTCTAGGGTTTTGTTTTCGTAATTGATTTTTCTCTCTCTTGTTCGTTTTGGTTTTTCTCCATTAGCTCCTACATTGATTTATTATAGTATTGTTTCTGTGGTATCTGTATGCCTATTTATTATCTTTGACTGACCACTAGTATTGTTCAGTAGACAGCATAATTGATGGAGTTTTTTTTTTTTTTTTTGGTAGTCGATGTATGCTCCCAGTGTTGCTTTAATTTTTTTTTTTTACTTTTTAACTTTTTTCAGGAATTTGGCAGTTCTGTCTGCGTTGTCTGCAGTTCATTAAAGTGGCTCTCGTTAAGTTTGAAACTTTTTTTATGTCTGAACGAGCCTCTCTCTTTTTGGCATCAATTGGATTCCTTGGAGAGTACTGTCCTACGTCTAGAAAAAAGAACAGAGGTTCCTCAGCTAAACTTGCCTGCATGCATCTTGCGTCGTTTGAGAATCATATTGATGACTATATAGGTTGCCGGTTTATGCGACCTTTTGCATCTGCAAGGAATCTCTCTTCTAAAAGAGAATTTCAAATAACCAGGGAGATTGTCCCTTTTAATTAAATTATACTGGTCTTTTCATCAGTAACAGCAAGGTGGAGTTGCAAAATATTGGTGCTTCCAACAGTGATGACGCCTTCTATAGGTATAAGATGCCTAAAATGGTAACCAAGATTCTGGGTAGGGGAAATGGCATCAAAACTAACGTGGTTAACATGGTTGATATTGCAAAGGCCTTGGCTAGACCTGAGCTCAATCAAAATTTGATGAGAAGACTGGAACTTCACTTGTTAATGGAGCTCATGATACTGCAAAGCTTGCTGGGCTACTTGAGAACTTCATCAACAAATATGTTCAGTGCTATGAACGTGATAAGAACCCTGAAACTGAGATTGTTATTGCTAAGACGCAGATGATCCATCTGAAGTGCGCTGCCTGTGGTTGTCTCTGATGTTGATATGCGGGACAAACTCACGAAATTTATTCTCAAGAACCCACCCGAGCCTAAAAAAGGATTCAAAGACAAGAAAGCAATGAGGAGGCAGAGAAATAACGGGTGAAAGAGGGTGAAGCTGCTGATGAGGAGAAGAAGAAGCACAAAAAGGTGGAAGCCACAAAGAAGAAAATTGGGACTGTCGGTTCCAAGGATGCCTTAAAAGGTGCATCATCAAAGAAGAAAGGCAGTGGGTCAGATGAGGATCACTCCCCAACTCACAGCCTACCTGATGAAAATGATCATGGTACAGCTGATGACGATGATGATGTCCAGTGGCAAACAGATACTTCACTGGAGGCTAGCAGTTGAGTACTGTTACTGCACATATGGTTATGCATTAGTTGGTCAAGAATTTAATTCCTATCTCCTCCCTCCATTAAATAATAATAATAATGTAGGTTGGAAATCCTTAATACAGCCAATTGATGAAGATCATGTCTTAGACTCAAATCATTGTCAATTCATTTTGTTTTTTACAATTTTATGTGTAAAATCTATAATATAAAATACAAAAATTATATATATATGTATATCATTCGTTAGCTATAGTTTTGTCTTTAACGGAGGCTTTATTTCTTTATCATTAATTATATCGATTATCTAAATCAGTATCAGTTTTTCATCTTATTTTATTTGTAAAATAATAGAATATTCTTGCATTTACATTTGATCCGTTAATATCAAATCATGGCAAATCTAAAATGTTTATTCACTTTTCTTTTTTATCTGGTGAGGGATGCTCCAATATCTAATTTTTTTCAATTTCAACATGAAATTTTTTTAAGAAAATTCAAATTCTCTATTATTTAAATCAATAAATGTTAATTATTATTTATTCACTTTTTAATTGAAATATCAAATCATTTTGAATATTCAAATAAAAAAAATACTCCATGGTGTCGCTGGAGCTATTAACTAATTAAAAAAATGAAAGATAAAAAAAATGAAAAATTATTTATGTGCCATCTTTGAATTAAAAAAAAATTGGCTCAAAGGGTCAAATTGAACCTTCAACTCTATTACGAAATTAATATTAGACCTTAAAGTTTTTTTGTCCTAATAGAAAATTTTTTCTTCTAAAATTGGATCATATTGGACCTTATCTCAAAAAACTCTTACAATTAAGTCCTATAAGTTAAACAAAATTTTATTTTAATAGTTAAGTAATGAAAAATTATTTAGATTAATAAATAAAATTGATAATTATTTTTAAAAAAATATATATGATGTAATTATAAAATTTTAAAAATGTTAAGCCTATATAATAATTTTAAAATTCTTTTTTATTAATTTTTAAAAAATAATTTTAGGCTTACAAATTTAAAAACTTTAGAATTAAGTGATATACGTATGAAAAATTCATCAATTTTATTTATAACTTAATTTTAACAGTTCAATAATGAAATTTTATTCATAAATTTAATTTTAATAGTTGACTAACCAAAAATTATTTAAATTAACGTTTACAATTGATAATTTTTTTTAAATATATATCACTTAATTGTAAATTTTTAAAATTCTCTAGGTTTATAAAATAATTTTAAGAAAATTTTAAATAAATTTTTAAGAGAAAGATAAATTTCTTTTTAAAAAAATAAAAAATCAGTATGTAGGCTTAAATTTTTTAAAAAAATTTATAATTAGGTGATATATATTATTAGAAAAAAAATTATCAATTTTATTTATTAATCTAAATAATTTTTCATCAGTTAACCATAAAATTAAAATTTTATTTGACGTATAGAACTTAATTGTAAGCGTTTTTTAAGATAATGTCCAATATGATCTAATTTTAGAAGAAAAAATTCCTATTAGGACTAAAAAAAATTTTGAGGTCCAATGTTAATTTCGGAGTATAGTTGAAGGTCCAATTTGACATTTGGCCAAAAAAATTGTGTACCAACAATTATTTGATTAGCTGAGAGTAAATTGTTCTCATTTACGAATTTAAATTTTGATATATGTAGTCATATTAAATTAGTTATTAAAATTTTTTTTGTCGCTTTTACAGTTTTATTTGAATGAAACTGAATTAGTAAGAGCTAATTGAACTCTAAATACGGATAAGTTTTAAAAAATTATGATTAGTGTAATGAAAAAAAAAAAGTTTTTCAATATTCAATTTTAGTTAGCATTCACAAACACATTTTGAATATACAACTTTTGATGGAGTATATATATATATATATATATATATATATTGAGATTTAGTAGATTAAGATTTTAAATGTATATACAATTATAGGTATAAAAATTACTATAAATATAAAGAATTTTACGGACCTTGGTAGATAAAAAAAATCAAATTTAACTACTCTATTTTTTTCACACTTAATATAAATATATGAAAATGCCAATCATGCTATGTCATATACAGCTTTACAATTGATAAAGATATGTATAAATTAATTTAAATAGCACCCCATGTCTCCATCTATGTTTTTTTTAAAGGAAAATAAAATGATGAAATGAAGAAAAAGGAGGCAATTTGAATTATTTCGTGAGCCCCATTGTAATAACGTTTAGATTTATGATATGAATGCATGCCACAAAACTTCATGGTCCAGCCTGTCTGTAATGATGCTTCATTTTTGTCCAAATTAACCATATTGTCATGTGTGTTCATTAAGATACTAATTTTGCAATTATCTTAGCTTAACCTTGTCTGTAGTTGGCTTATACATGCAATGGCATCATTTGAATTCGGATGCGATTTTTATTCATTATAAAATAAAAGCTGTTTTGCATTTTGAATAACAAAAATTTAATTTTTCTTATTATTTAAATTATCCTATTCAAAATTAATGAATTTTGATTAACCTAGTTTGATTCTAGTAGTACAATAAAAATAACAAAACCTTTCTAATTATTAATTTAACTAAATTTTTTATAACTGATGATTGTCTCTTGTTGAAAAGAAAAGGCAGAAAAAATTTTAATATCTAGTGAAATTTTTTCACGTAAATAAAGTTTTTTTTTTCTAAAGGTTTGAACATCTAGACATCCAATTTGAAAAGAGTAGAGTTTGAACCCCTACTCCTCTATTTCTCTCTTTGCTGTTGGAAATTAGCCGTTTGTACTAGCTAAAAAAATTATTCGATCATGATAACTCCGAATTGGATCCATCGCTTGTGAAACCTGCATCGACGAGGAAATCGAGTGAAGGGGCGGGATTTTCCCCATAAACACCATGAAGATTAAGTCAGTATTGTATATGGAGAAATATAATAAAGGAAATAGAGTAAAATAAAGGATAAAATAATGTAGAATAATTGTACGATGAGGTGATGATGAGAATGATAGCCATGGCTTGATGTAGTGAGATTATGTGGAGATCCATGAGAATGTGAAGATATGAAAATGAATGATCATGAATGATATGAGATGTGTATATAAGGAGAGATTGACCCAAACCTCTTAGGAATAAGATTCCTTCTTAAGTATGGATTGCCTTGTTTAGGAGAGAATAGAATTCCTTATCAAGCATTCTTCTTATTTAAGGATTATAACCCTTATTAGAATAGGATACTAATATGGGGTATCAAGAGTCTCCCCCGCAAGGCTGGTCGGATATTTATGTCTGAGATTTCTGAAGTTCAGTATATGTGGTGATGATAACTTGAAGTAAAGAGTTATGATGGAGAGACTAGGATCGCATGTTGAGGCCGAAAGGTGAGCCGAGGTGGCCAGCCTCAGTCACTGAAGGTCGAGATGCTTAGTACCGAGTCTTCGAATTTCGGATGTCTGAGTGAAATAAAGAGATGCCAGCTGGACTTACACAGATGCTCGACGTTAATACACGTTCCGAGGGATTAACCCACCAGTGTTGTTGCAACACGCAGAATGGCACCAGCCAGTGCTGGAGTTTTGATACCTCAATGCTGAAAAGCAACGTGAGTGTACTAGTTTCCATATATACTAGACTTTATGAGATTGCTCGGTGCAATATAACGACCCGAGGATGCGAGTTTCCATATATACTCGACTTTGTAAGATGCTCGGTGTAATATAGCGACCTGAGATCTAGAGAAGTATTCAATGTTGCTCGGCCTTGTATTTTGATAGCTTTGTTAATGACAATTGTCTAGCCAGAATAATGATTGATGTCGAGTTTGAACATCTTTACTGATATTAATATTTATTTTGCCGAGCACTGCTTTTGTAGTATTTCTTATAAAATGGAAGGATTTTTGTGATCCTGGTAGTGAGTCTGAGCTCCTTTAGTCTGAGTTTAGTAATGTGGGATAGTAATTTAGTGAGGGGTGAGAAATGATGGAATATGAGCTTTGGAG
The DNA here is from genome assembly GCA_949671775.1 of Mallotus repandus. Classification (NCBI taxonomy): domain Eukaryota; kingdom Viridiplantae; phylum Streptophyta; class Magnoliopsida; order Malpighiales; family Euphorbiaceae; genus Mallotus; species Mallotus repandus. The sequence goes on along the minus strand of CATIWM010022487.1, from coordinate 7,081 downwards.
GACCAAATTTAGGTTTGTCTAATTCGAGTCATGAGATGAGCTTGGTAGTTCAAGTGAAAGACCAAGATTGCACAATTTCTAGAATAGAGGATATTATGTGATGTTGGCTAGGTTGTTTTGAATTGTGCTTTGATTTATATGACTATGAAGTGGATATAGTTGACTCTCTTCTTGAATTCTCTTGTTGAATGTTCTTTGAAATTTTGACGAATAAGGATCTGCTGTAGAGTAGGATTTGCCTAAGTATTGTTTGATCCGATTTTGAGTAGGAACCATCATTTGTTGTCCAAGCATGAATGAGTGCTTGTTTGTATTAGTGTTATTTGACAGTGTGTCTGATGTCATTTAAGAATTTTTGCATGTTGATGCCGAGTGAGATGATCAAAATATCTAGTTGATTGGTGCTTAAAGTAGCTTTTCTAGTTGAGTGTGCTTTAATAGCTGTAATGAAAACAAAAATATTGGCACGTTTTGATGATCTCAAGCAATCATTAGTCATTGTGTAATAAATATATCAGTGTAATTGGTGCATGTTTTGTATAGATAATAATCATGTATTTATGGATGAACATTTGTGTTTAGATGTATAAGCATGCTTGTGTGACAAGCTATAAGTATTCATATTAGAATAAGATGAAAAGAAATAATTAAAAAATAAATAATTGAGAGAGAAACTTATCTCCTGATATACTCTTGTCCCGCCTTTGAGTTTAATGAATATTTATGTTCGTTGTTTGCTTTGCCTAAATGACTTTGAAAATGCCACCATGAATTTGGCTTATGTAAATTTGAATATCCGAGTCTCAATTTGGAAGTGTAATGTCCAAGTTTGTGGCTAATTCTTTGGCATTTTATGTATTCTAAAGATACACTGTCCAAATATACTGCTCCGAGACTAATAGCTGGATGGAGGTCCTAAAGGCCATGATTTTTATCATTGATAGTGCTGAGTACTGACATTGAGGTGCACAAAGTAGTATCTATGGTTGTATTGCTTAACTGTAATAATAAATAACAAAAGAATGAGAATTTTGGGATTGTTTGATCTTCCTTAGCAATTAATGGTCAGATCTTGATGTATTTTGAAGATATACTAACATAATTAGCACATATTTTCAAATCTCTATGCTCAGAGCTATAATATGGTGCATATATATTTTTATAAGTGTGCATATATGAATAAATTCACCTGATGAGTCACAGTTACTCCAATAAAATAAATAAAAAGAAGACTTAGCTTGATGATGATAGTACATTTTTTTACGAGCATGCATTTCTAAGCAGAGTTATGAATGTGTTTCATCATCAGTACTTTATGAAAAATAAAGAAATAATTGAGAAGAGAAGACATATCTTTTAAGGTGCTCTTCTCCCGCTCTTTGATGTCACGAATATTTATGTTCGTTGAAATTGTTCAGTTGATGTTGAGTATTTGAATGTCTCTCCAAAATCTCTTTTGATTTTGAAATTTAATTGTTCAAGATGCTACTTTTCGAGTTTTGAATGCAGTCGGTTCCTAGCTCTTTTTTCTACTTTGAACTCATCCTTCAAATATAGTCTGATATGTTTGAGTGTTAACAATGCTTTAACTCATATATGGCTCACATAGTTTGAACGAAACTTCTTCAAAGGCTTTTTGATTTCATCTTGGGCCATAACTTGATGTTGACTTTGAAGCCTTCTTTGAAGTAAATATTTACAAGTAATTTGACTTAAGTAATTCGAGTGCCTATGCAGTCATTGTTCGGTAATCAATGCTCGGATGTCATTTGATACTCAGAGCTTAACTTATAATCTTGGTATTTAGTGGTTGCTTGGTCCATGGTTAACCCTTATACTTTGATGGGTAAGGCCATGCGTTCGACTTTCAGTTTTAATGGGTTCGAGCTTCAAGCCTGGGTCCAAGCTTCATGCCTTCTCGTTATATTAGTCTCAACATAGTCTTGACGTTTGGCATTGAGTAACTCAGGTTAGTTATCCAGCTTGGTTTTGGGTTTCGTTTCTCGGAACTTGATGGGTGATCATGAAATTTGTGCTCCATGCTCAATGCTTGGTGGATGCTCCATACTCAGAGCTTACGATCCGATAACTATTCTAGTCCATGGCTTGCCTTTGCTATCATCTTTTATTTACAGCTTTCTGATTCTTGTAAGTTGTAACCCACTAATTTTGCACCTTACTGAGTCCAAGCAGAAGTTTCAGTCATTCATTTGCTACTTTACCATATCATGTTATTTGCTTATTGGAGTTGTTTGATAAAGATGGTGTAGGCTGATCTGAATTGCTTATAGGTAACAACTTCATAATTTTTGTTTCTTTTGTTAGTGAATAAAGCCTCGTCTATACCTCTTCTTTGGCCCCTCCTTTTTTTTAAATACTAATGAGTTATTATCTGAGCTCGCCACTTCCTCAGAATCTGCATATGGTGTAAATGACTGGTTAGTTGGGTGAATGAATTTAGGATGACCACCTCGATGATTCTTCTAAGATTTAATTCTCTAAGTTTGACAGATTTCTTTCGCAGCTGTTGTCACACGTGTTGCTAATTATGGAGCCTCTAAGATTGCAACAGTTAATTTTTGCCCATCATTTTTTGCGCTTGGTGTTCAGTGAATGAGTGTGTACCTTCATGCATTAATTCTCGACAATCTTTTATTCTCTCAACCTGTTTTAGACGTGAATGGATGCTAGTGCTGGTGTCATAAGTGGTTTGGGCTTCGGTAACTTCAACGTTCTTCACTTAAAAAATTCTTTTGCTGGTTGAGATAAGCCATCATCAGTAGTGATTTATTGGCATGAATTAGAGCTTGGCATAAAATCTTTCTTTCCAATATTGTTTGAGAAGTATCTCGGCAGTAATGGCTTCTTCAAAAAATTTGTTTGTTTATTTATTTCTTAATTAAATACTCGACATCCTGCGGTGTTTGCACCTTGACCTTCACTTGTATTAGTCTCTGATGCCTCCATCCTCTTTTATTGTCAAACTTAACATTCTTGGGCACATTGATTCATCGAATTTTTTTTTTTTGCTCGTCTTCTACTTCTTCTTCGTCGCATTCGAATTTGAAGCCATTTGTTTGTTTCTATTCTATATCCCTTCTTTTCCTCAAATTCATGTTCAACTATTATTGAACTATTTTCTTTGTTTATTTCAGTTGTCGGTCTTCTTCATTCATTCAACTTCTGTAAATTGTTGACCTTACTCGGTATAATGAACATGCATGGCCTTCGAAATTTGTATATCTGCCTATATGGTCATAGTTTTAGGTATCGAGGAATTCATATTTCACCTCGAGAAGCTTGATCGACTTATTTTATCGAAAAGAATTTGCTAAAAGTTGGATTCAGGTGAATGGCTGTCTCTAAATTTCAGTGGCAAAAGCTCGGTGCTCGGAGCTCAGCTTTGACCTAAGAACCGTTCTTATTGAAGGCCTTGTTCCAACACCGACCCTTTTAAGTTTTCACATATGTATGTCTTTCCGAGTGCAAGCCCAGTTCTCTTTTCCTGGATCCCTATAAACGAAAATAAAGGGCTCACTAGTTCTGCATGTTACCTAATCCGAACATAAACTCGTATATTCAACAGGTCCTATCAAAATTGAATGACTCAGCCCGGCATGTACTTCTGGGTAAAGTGCGTTATTGGTATCTCAGATTTTTCCTACTTCTCATGCGCAAACTAGTTGTGTGCATGTCTGAATTCTTTTAAAAGGTTTATATTCTTCAGGTGGTTCTCTTGGCAGGAACGGTTATGAGGTTAAAACTTTGTTATTTCAAGGGAATGATAAGCATGGATTTACAGCAAGACATGACTCGATCCACTGCTTAAATGGTAAGACAGATACGAGGCTATATGGTTTCGATAAAGGACTGAGTTGTGGCTTGAAAGAGACATGGTCTTGTCCGTCATGTTAACATTTGCTTTGATTCTAGGATTTGCATTACTAAATGCTATTGTTTGTGGCTTTAAATTTTCTACCGTAGCCGCAGGTTCTAATGTTACTATTCTATCTGAAAATTGTAAACTTTGAACTAAGGCTTTTAATCCGATCATTCGCTTGTAATATTATTTTCTCTTCACTTGCACCATTCAAACCTCTTCTGTAGTTGTCCCTTCATTGGTAATATTGTTGTTTTCATGAGCTATTTTCAATGGATGTTGCTGCCATAAAAATTACTGATCCTTTCGATGTTGTAGCTTTGCCACACGAAGCATATAGGTAAGTATAGTTTTGACAATCTCCATGCTATTTCGACCTGAATTTGTTGTTGATGACTGAATTTTATGATCCTGTGAAAGTGTGATCATCATCAAGCTAGGTTCCAGCAAACAATGATAATTTGGAATTTAATTTAATTTTTTCCACGGACAACACCACTTGATAACTCCGAATTGGATCTTTACTTATGGAACCTGCATCGACGAGGAAGCCGGGTGAAGGGTGGTTTTCCCATAAATACTCCGAAGATTAAGTCAGTAATTGTATGAGAAAATAATAATAAAACAAATAAAGTAAAATGAGTGTATGATGAGATGATTGAATGATGGAATGATGGCTTGATGTAGCATGTGTAAAATATGAGAATGTGTGAATGAATGATCTCTCTTCTATATGAGATGTAATGAGATGTATATATAGTGAGAAATTGATTCAAACCTCTTAAGAATATGATATTTTATAGTTGTTGGATTGTCTTGTTTAGGAGAAAATAAATTTTCTTATCAAACTTTCTTCTTATTCAAGCATTCTTCCTTGTTAAAAATTATAACCCTTATTAAAATAGGATACTGATATAGGGTATCAGATCAATTTCATTCTTAGTAAATAATTCGCAAAATTGATAATTAAATAAAAAATAAAAAGAGAGAAGGATACGTTTTTGGTTTGGTGTGCCTTTAACTAAACTATAGCTTTCAAACCTCTCCAATCTGCAAGCATCACATAAAATATGTTTCTTTTTACGCAAAGTTTTGTCTTGATTTTTTCTCCCATTACCACACATTCCACAATTTCATGGGCGCTTTAAAAATGATAGTTTGTCCTTGCTTGCTTCACATATCAGACTTAATTTCCATACATATCTTTTATTTTCATTAATTTTTAATTAAAAATTCTAGAAACATCAGCGAAATAATGATTGATAATTTTTCTCTAAAAATATCTTAAATTGAAAATTTTAAAATTTATCATAATTAATTTATAAATTTAATTTTTACATTATACCACCAATGAGGGAATAGTTAAATAATTATTTATATCCGAGTCTATTATGAGATGCAAAATTTGATTCTACAATCAATTGATTTGTGAATTTTTTTTCAATTTAAGAAATATATAGAAGGACTATCATTCATTGTGCAGTCTAAATATTTAGATTATATAACTTTTTATTAAATTAAAAAATTTTCATGTGATGTCTGAATTATTCGACCTTCCTATTTTCTAATCCTTATGGTATGTAATATCCAAAAAAATAATTGCATAAGAAAATTACAGGTTTTAAACACTATTTCTTAAAAAAATTGCTTTAAATATAAATATTTTTATTTATAGGTAATTAGAAAATAATCACTTTTAAAGTTATGATTTATTTCTGAAGTCAAATTTGTTATTTCTAATTAATATAACTGTAAAAAGATGAATCTTTATTAGTTTGGAGAAGATTTCTGAATTGATTTTCTTCTGATTAATGCATTTCAAGATTGGAGAATTGTGTGCATCAACTTTTTTCTGGATGTAATAAAGGATTGTTTGATTAACCTACTCAAATAGAAGATTTTGTATATATCATTGTTATTTTTTAGTAAATTAGAGGTGCTTTGATTCATACTCTACAATCAAATTAAAATTGAAATTGGAATGAAAATGAAATAAAAATTTTAAGATTCCATTTGTTTGCGAAAAATATTTTGTCTTCAAAAAAAATATTTTTCACAGAAAATCTTTTTTTATATTTGGTTGCAACACTAAAAAAGACAATAAATGAAGAAATAATATATTGAAAAATAAAAAGAGAAGACATTAAATGAGGACAGCATGCATTGGAAAATATATTGAAAAATATTTTTCCATCTTTAAAATGGAAAATCATTTTTTCTTATTTTGAAATAATTTTTCTTTAATTGGTATATTATTTTTTTTAATTTATTTTTTCCAGATAATCCAAACATTGAAGAATAAGATAAAATATTTTTTAAAAAAATATTTTCCACAAACAAAAAAAGCCTAAGAAAGCGTTTGATTTGCCAGAAAATCAAATTGGAATCGGAATCAGTATTATCTATATATAAAAAATATATTTATAATTATTTTTTATACACTAAAAATTAGAATTATAAAATTATTTATTAATTTTACTAAAATATTGTTATAATTTTTAAAAATTATTATTTAATAAGTATTTTTATTAAAACATTTAAATAATTATCTTTATTAATTTATATATTTTTTAATTATTTCAAAATATATATTTTATTTCATAAGTTTTAATAACATATGATAATATTTAAATATTTAATTAATTTATAATTAGTTTGATTTGATTTATGTGGAAATTTGAAATAAATTTTATTTTTTATCCCTATAAAGAAAATTAATGATTCCTATTTACGAGAAAATTCATTTTTACTTTTATTAAACAAACAAATTAGAAATCATTCATTTTTGTTCCGACTCTTACTTTTATTTTTCATGAAACAAATGATCTATAAATTTAAAAAGATAAGGTTGAAGGTTGAACAGACGGATAACATAGATGGTGTTTGACATAGTTGTTGGAGGAGAGCTGATAGCTGTTCAGTTTCCAACAGCTAGAAAATAGTATTTGATTAATAATTTAAAATGGTAACTGTTAGCTGTTAAGACGCCTATCAGCTCTAATTTAAAGCTTTTCATGAACAACTCCTATAAATTTAAATATAATTATTTAATTATTCCTGTTTATTTAAATGTAATTACTTAATTGTCTATATCTATCTAAATTAAATTAAAAACTATATTTTTATATATTATTTTTTCCTTTTATACCTTTTTTCTAGTGTACATGTAGGCATGCTTAGGTTGAGGTCTCTTGGCTTGTG
>CATIWM010022477.1:0-29413 GCA_949671775.1 Mallotus repandus | reverse complement strand
TCTCAAAATTTTCTCTTTTTTATTTAATACTTTTTTGTTTGGCTTCTACTAAAAAAATTTAAATAATATAGTTGAAAATTGAGAAGTAAATTTTAAAATAGTTAAAATTTAAGAATTTTTAGTGAAAAATTAAAAATTTATGAAAATATTTAGATATTTTTTTTTTTAAGAAAATTTATGTCAAGAGTACAAAAATAGAATTTAAAAATATTTTTCTTACATTTTTTTTTCTTATAGGAAAAAGAGGATAAAAATTTAATAAATGTCAAATTTATTTTATAGGAATCTCAAAATAATTTTTAAAAATATAATTACATTCTTTAAATAAAATTGACATAATTTATAATGTTAAAGGAGCAAATTGAAATGACTTTCAAAATAGAATTCAATTAATTTTTTTTTAATAAAAACTAGGAGAAGAAATATAATTCAATAAATAATTGACTCAAAGTTTGAATAGAAGTGATCTTTTTCTGAGTGTGTGTATATAAATATATAATTTGAGTAAATTTATAATATATAAGTATATATTTTCTAAAAAGGATAAGTACAAAAAAGTACCCTGTGGTTTAACGCTTTTTCACTTCGAGTCATGTAGTTTTTTTTCGTGACACTTCAGTACCCTGTGGACTTTGACTTGCTAACGTGGACGTTGACTTGCTTACGCGGTCTGACGTGGACGTTGACTTGCTTACGCGTGCTGACATCAGCAAGTCAACATCCACGTCAGCATAGTTAACGGTGTTAGTGAATTTGACCTAGATTTGCTAACGACAGATACCATAGGATACTGAAATGTCATGAAAAAAATCACATGGCTCGAAGTAAAAAAGCGTTAAATCACAAGATACTTTTTTGTACTTATCCCTTGTATAAATTGAATAAAAATGTCAACTCAAAAAATTAGGGATCCATTGAAAGTAATGGCGGAGATGTGTCATATGATAATATACTTATTAATTTCTCACCCTTATCATCCCTTTTGATCAGATTAACCCTACCCTGCCTAAAAATTTCCCATTAAAGAACACTTCTACATTGAGTTTGAAAATTTTGAGTAAAGTTTTTCCCATGTCAAAGTATTATTATTTTCATACTATGATTTATCACTTGTCCTCTGATAGCATTGACAAATTAGATAGCCCTTTTATAGATAAGTAAAGGTCTCCCATGAACTAATATTATTCCATTATTACCATGCAATCAGGAAAACAACCTCATGCATACTATAACATGCAAACATCATTACATCAAATGCACTACTACCGCCAAACTTCCCCATCAAATCAACATATATAGGGACTATTCTACATTTTAGTTATCAAATGGGCATAGAAAGCATTGGATGTTGTTTCCAATACTTAACCACATTTAGCACATGGACTCGAAGGCTATGGTAAGGAAAATTTTTTATTATATTATTTTTTGAAGTGAATCTATAACTACTATTATTATATTATTAACAAACATCTCACACACATTCATAATAGCCAGTATTCTTTTTCCAAACAATAGCCATTATTTAGAAAAATGACTATTTTTTTGTTTGAACTTATTAAAATTTAATAATTGAGTGTCCCAACTTTTATTTATTATAATTGAGTCTGTCAACCTGATAAATAATTACAATTAAATGTTTTTTGTAGGTTATCAATCAGTTTCCAATTCCAAAAAGCTGACATGTAAGAATTCCTAAATAAAATTGCTTACATGGCCTTTAGACTTATGAAGCATATGAGCTATAGGTATAAGAAGACAATATTACCCATTAATTTTTGCCATCTTCTTTTCCATTTCAATTTCACCTCCCTTTGAATGTCTTTCACCATCATTTCTAGCACTTGAAGCAAAAAGCTTTATTTTTTGAAATTCCATCTTGCTCATATTCATTTCTTCATCTCTCTTTTGCTATTTTTTACCTTTGCAATATTCACTAATTGTGGAAATATATGAAATAGTTGAAATGTGTTTTTATGATAAGCTTTCGATGATTAATGGTTAGGTTAGTAAAGAAATTTTTTGAGTTGTCTAAGTGAGGGAATTGTGTTCTCAAATTTTGAAAGACCAAATGTGGAAGTGGCGGGTGGGAGCTTGGATCAAGTTGGTAAAGAAGATAAGAGAGGAGTGGAAATGTAAATTCTTTTCGGGTTGATTTATTTTCTTTATTTATGAGAAATCTTTGAAGTTGCAAAAGAAAGTAAGTGAAGATGCAATCAAGATTCAAGAAATGATAAGTAGAATATGGTCAAGATTTAAGAACAAGGTTTCAAAGATCAACTTGGGCAAAGTGGAAACATTAAAGATTGGAGAGGAAGATGAAATGGGTATATGATAAAATGGAAAAAATTCAAAACTTGACGGATTGTTTTAGAGCGTGAAGTGGGTGAGCACACATGAATAGTATATGATGGATACTATGACTCTGACTAAAATTAGGTTAATAGTTAAGAAATTCTAATAATTTTTTATTTTTTTTAATTTTGATAATATATATTTTGATTGTTTCCCAAATCCCTAATCCCCAATTTAAATTATGTATTTTAATTTCCCAAATATGCTATATCCTATTGTTTCCCACATCCGAACGACAATGAAATTTTCCAAATCCCTAATTCCCAATTCAAATTATTTTTACAGAAGTGTTTTTTTCGTCCTTTCACCTGTAATTGATGTCATGTCCAAATCACATGCTTCAAACTTCACCAATGTGGTCTTTCATGTTAGCTACTCAACATGGCCCAAAAACGCCATATTACTTGCACCAAACATTTAATTGTAATTTTTTATGAAGTTGACAAACTCAATTGTTAAATTTTAACAAGTTTGGACACCAAAATATTTTTCACCATTATTCTTGGTGAAAAGAACAATTTTCATTATTACCCAATACCAAACAACAAACCTTCATAGAATAAACAAAATAAATAAATAAATTGTAAAAATAACAAATAAAAACCTGTAACAATCTAGAAGAGAATCAACACAAAAATACTAGAGAATTGGCCATTAGCATGCAATTTATATCAGTAAACAATATATATATATATATATAGGCTGAAAAATTACCATATTATTTAAGGCCACTTCAAGGTCACTTTTTTCTTTTTTGTTTTCCTCGTAGGATTACGCTTCTATACCTAGAATAAAAAAGTATGTTGAAATCTTGAGAGAGAGTCAAAGAAAATATTTTAGATTTTGTATTTATGCAATCACATAAAATGTCTGTAAAAGTACTTAAAAGTCTAATATTAATTTATTATAGAGTCTATTAAAGTTGTAGTTGAATACTTTCTAATTCTTAGAGACATTTTTTAAGTCATTAAAATTTTTAATTGAATACTCCTCACTTTCCTATACTCCTTAAAAATTCTAGTTGAATATCACAAAACTTTTGAAATTAATTAAAATTTAAAATTTTAATTGAATACACCCATAAAATTAATTAAAATTTCTTAAAATTTTAATTGAATACACCCGTAAATGTCTTTAAAAACCTTAATTGAATATAGGCTAAACGCTCAAATTGGAAACCAACGTTTTACCCTAATTGTATATTGGACCCTCAAAAGTTTTTTGAGCCAAATTAGAACTTTAACTTTGTAAATTAAGATTATATTGGACTTTTACCGAGTACAATTAAGTCATATAACTTTTTTATTACAATTAAGTCCTATAGATTAATAAAAAAATTTATTTATCAATTATTGTATAAATTTAAAAATTTAAATTAATTAATAAAATTTAAAAATTATTTATTCAACCATTAAAATTAAATTTTAGATCAATTATCAATTTATTATTTATATTAATGAATAATTTTAGTCATTTATTTAAAATATATATCACTTAATTGTAAAATTTTTAAAATTCAAAAAGAATGAAAAATATATTTTATTAATTTAAAAATTTTTAAAATTTTATAATTATATATATATTAAGTAAATTTATCAATTTTATTTGTTAGTAACTCTTAGATTTAATTTTTTTTATTAATCTATAAAATTTAATTGTAATTAAAAAATTAAAATATTTAATTATATTCAGTAAAATGACCTGTGATATTAATTTATAAAGTTGAAATTTCAATTTGCCTCAAAAATTTATTTTTGAAGATTCTACCAAGAATTAGGGTAAAACGTTGGTTCCAATTTGAGCCTTCGGCCATTGAATACTCCTTGATTTTGTTAAGCCCAAAACAAAAGAAAGGAAAAGGATGAGAGAAGAGAAGAGAAGAGGAATGGGTCGGGGAAGAGAGGAAGAACTGCATATCCATGGAGCGGCAAGGTCCGGTGACTTGAAGGCTGTTCAGTCAATTCTGAGTTCAAATCCTTTAGCCATAAACTCGAGAGATAAGCACTCCAGAACTCCGTATCCTTTTGTATTCTTTTTTTAGGTTTTTATGGTTTAGTTTATAATTGTTCGAATTATTAAAATAATTTGATTGTTGAATCAAATCAAGTTTTGAGACAGCTCAAGAGCTATCTATCTGTGGTTGTAGTGTACAGAGCTCAGCCACCCAAATATTCGAAAAGCATCAAATACATCAAACCCTGAATTCATCCATTTCTTTGTCAAATTTCTGGATTATTTGAATTCTGGTAAATTTCTGGATTATTATCTTGCAAATACACAGATAGAACTACGAAAGAGCATAATTGTAAAGACAAAGTATGCTGGGTAAGCTAATGTTGCCTACTGATGGTCATGTGTGCTTTGAATAGTGTTTTCAACCTAGGAGTAGGATACCCAAGTTTTCCAAGTCAGTCCTGTGCTCTTTCAACTCTATGCTGCTATCTTGACAGCAAATTTATGAGCTAAAAATTCAGTTTTGATGTTTGTGGGTTGGATTATGTGTAAAATTGATGCACCCTAGGTGACGCTAAATTTGCTGTCGTACACAATATCAGTTATTATAGTGTTGTTTTACTGAATCCAAACTGTTGCTCAAACCTCTTAACTTTTTCATTCTAGTTTCAATTTGTCCATTACAGAAACTTGGACTGATTAAATCATTTGGGTTTCATCTTTCTATAAGTGCCTATATATGGTGGAGACATGGGGTAAGGGATAAAAGAAAAAGGAGAAGCGAGAGACTTAATTTTGATTAGGCCATAGCCCTAGTTGATAAATGCTAGTTGCTGTTCCATTACTTAGTTCATTACATGGCGGTAGTGATATTTCACTAATGAGGGCAAAATGTAATGTGCATTGACTGTTAAATTACACAGATTACGTACAGGTTCTTTATGAAGTGTCTGTTTATTGGAGGTGTACAAGAAAATGAGCTGAATTAGTTTTTTTTTTCTTTTGGTATATAAAGGTGGAATCGTCAATGGAGCCTCTTCTTTTTCTGATGCAACAGTGTTTGCATGAAGAGAAATAGATGTTTTCTAGTCGATTGTGTGACCATAAAAACATGTTCTACTGAAGGATCGAAGATTTTTTTTTTTTGTGGGCTGCAAATTTCTTTTGTCTGCATTATTTTCACGTAATTTTGGTTGATGGCATTCCTGGTTTTAATGGTCACACCCATTGTTTGATGGTGATCCCCTCTCCCATAAACTGTTGGATTGACCAGTCTCACAATTTTGTTCCTTGACAAAGTAACCTTGTGGTATAGATTGCATCTGGCAGCATGGTCAGGGCATGCACATGTGGTCAGTTACCTCTGCCAAGAGAAGGCTGATGTCAGTGCTGCTGCTATGGATGACATGGGTGCAATTCATTTTGCTGCACAAAAGGGCCATTTAGAAGTGGTCCGGACTCTGCTTTCATCTGGAGTTTCTGTCAAAGCTTCCACCCGAAAGGGCCTAACTCCGCTTCACTATGCTGCTCAAGGGTCTAGTCTTGAGTTAGTCAAGTATTTAGTAAAGAAAGGTGCAAGCCTTACTGTTAAGACAAAAGCAGGAAAGACCCCTCTTGATCTTGCAAGCAGGGAAGAAATCCGCTTGTTTCTTGAAGAAAAGGAGCGCTCATCTAAAAATAGGAATCTGAACGCAAAAGAGAAATCTGAAGAATCCAAGCTGAAGTCGTCATTGCCAGATAAATCAGAAATGGCTGGGGGCGAAGCTCCAGCATCAGAAAATGAAGAGCAGGAGGACGAAAAGGTTAAGAGGAAGGGTGAAGAAGGTAATGATACAAAGGAAGCCTCTGCCGAACAAAAAAGGCGGAAAGTCACACTTAATCATCTTTTAACTGAAGATGATACTCAAGAAGATGAAAACATTTAAGAAAAGATAATAGTGGAATGTTCGTCTTTTAAAACCAAAAATCCAGACACATGGGAAGCTCCCCATACTCACTTTGGGATTGCTGCATGAGGTGTTGTCTTTTTATTTTGATCCAGTAGGAGAAATCAACTAGTGAAAACGTTTAATGCTTCAGTTTTCATTCTTGAAGAGCTGGAGGAACAGTTGAAAAAGTGAAAATGATGCAATGTATTCATTCTTCGTACTTTGTGTGGGAAAGAATCCATGTGCATGAATGTATATTACCTGAAATTCTAAGAGTCCTACTTCACTTTCAGATTTAAATTCTGCTTTAACTTTTTTTTTCATAAGAATAATGAACAATCTGTATGGTAGACCAAAGATTTATTGCTCTAAATATAATCTGCACATTCAAAAATTTATATGCAATCTTACGTTGCGTTTGTTTCATAATTTTTTGCCTAAAGCCAAGCTAATTGAATATGGGAGTCTCAAAATTTGACACCCTTATAGTAAACATTTAATATTGTAATTAATTTTAATATTTTATAAACATTTATTACTATAATTAATTTTAATCTTATTTAATTATTTAGTCAAATATTATTAACGATATTCAAATTTTTAATTAAAAACCAGTTCAATTGTGTATGTTGCGTTTATATTATTTTAATTTATAATTAATTCATCAACTACTTTTGCAACTAATTTTAATTTAAAATAAATAATTAAGTACTTATTATCTAATTATTTTTTAATACTTAACTAATAACCATTTTAATTTGCAATTCATTGGGCATTTATAATTGTAATTAATTATAATCCCATATTATTAATGAGTCATGTACTATCTAATTAATTTTAAATTTTTAATTAATTATTATTTCTATTTTTGTAGGTTGCTTTTTTAATAATTTAATCTTTACTTGAATGTAAATAAATGGTTGGTAAAAAAATATAAATAGATTTAAAGATAATATACAGGAAAATTTTAAAAATAAGTTTTCATATAGCAATGAAGATAGTTTTTTATGTGACAAACTTCCAATTAAATTGAGTGTATAAATATGCAATTTGTCTAATTTTTACTGTGAGACATTTAAAAATCTTAATATAATTAATTACCATTAGTTTTAATTTTAAGTTTTTATGCTTTTATAAATAATTATATATTTATTATTGTAACTAAGTTTAGACTCATATAATTAATTGGTCTCTTATTGTCTAATTATTTTTTAATTTTTAATTAATAAATAATTTAATTTTATAGGTTACTTTGATATTATTTCAATTTATGATTTAATTTCCTTATAATTAATCAGGCACTTATTACTGCAATTAGTTTTACTTTAATTGTTATTCAATATCTTTATACTTAATTAGACAATTATTATTGCAATTAATTTTAATGTCAGATAATTAGTTGGTCACTCATTATCTAATTTATTATTTTACTTTTTAATTTATACTATTTAGTTTTATAAGTCACTTTTACATTATTTTAATTTACAATTAGTTAGTCAATTGTTGTTACAAGTAATTTTAATGTTATATAATTTTAATAACTTATTACCTAATTAATGAAAATTATAATTTTGTAGGTTATTTTATATTGTTTTAATTTATAATTAATTAGATGCTTATTAATGCAAATAACTTCAATTTCAAATAAGTAAATAGTCGTTTATTATCTAATTAATTTTAATTTTAATTTTTTATTCAATTTTGCAAGTTACTTTTACATTTATTTTAATTTATGATTAGTTAGTCAATTGTTGTAAAGTAAGATATAGTTTTAATACCTCGTTATAATTTTGTAGGTTGTTTTATATTGTTTTAATTTATAATTTATTAGGTACTTATTATTGTAATTAACAGCAATTTTATATAAGTAAGTAGTTATTTATTATCTAATTAATTTTTATTTATTTATTAATAATCATTTTAATTTTTTAGGTCCCTTTCATATTATTTTAATATTTACTTGGTTAGAAATAAAATTATTCATAAAAGAAGAATAAAATATGAAAATTGATTTAGAAGCAACAAAATAAAAAATATTTAAAAGATATTTATCATATAATAAAAAAATATTTAAAAGAAATTTATCATATAGTAAAAATAATATTTGTTATAATAAGTTTAAAATCGTAATAAAAAGGAAAGGAACATAAACTTTGTCACGAACCAATTCTATGTAAATTTGTATAACAGATAGAAATTAATAGAATAAAATATAGAAATTAAGAATTTCAAATAAAAATAATAAATTTCAAGCTACATAAATGTAAAATAAAATCTATAAATTAAAAATATTAAAATTAAAATTCATTTTAATAAAGAGAGATTATTATAAAAATAAAATGGTTTACACTATGGATATATATGTTAGTATAAAAGAATATAAATCTGTATGAAATATATAAATTAATAATAAATAGCAATCAAATATCTCAACTAGAAATTATAAATTTCAAGCCAAATAAATGTAAAATATAATTAAAATTAAAAATTTATTTCAACAAAAAGGAAATGTTGTAAAGAGAAATTTTAACTTATTATGGTGCAAAAAGAAGAGGAAGAGATTATGGAGCAAAAAGCAGAGGAACCGCTCCATACCAAGTATGATATTGAATGCAAAATAAAAATAAATATTTCAAATAAAATTATAAATTTCAAGTCAAATCAATAGAGAATAGATAAAAAAGAAAAATATATGTTCACCTTTTTATGAAAAAATTAGTAATAAATATAAAGTATAACAACATAAGTACTAAATTAAAATAAGAAGAACAATATAAAAATTCATTTAAAAGGTCATGAGAAAAAGAGAGATGATTAGTTAATTTTTTTTAATACGATAAAAATTGAAATAGCATGCATATAAATAAAATATACCGAATGTAGAATTTGATAAAAAACTATTCTTCAACTATTGATATGATTGTTGGTGTCAAAAAAAAAAAACTATTGATATGATTTTGAATTGCATAGATAATTTTATAAAAGTCATATTTTGAGTCTTCAAACATTTAAACATTTTAAAAGATAGTGAATAAACTAAAATAAAAGTGAAAAATGATAAGATCAAATGATGTTTAGTATGTGAACAAAGTGACCAATATATAAAAAATCCTCCCATCACAAATTCTTATATAACCTTCAGACTAATCAATTATTAATGAGAGGTTTGATGTGCTCTAATTGAAAAATGAATTTGAAACAAATTTAATTTTTTTAACGGTTTTATATTAATAGTCTCATATTTAATTTTCATCTATAATATAATAGTAAAATGTCGACAAAAAATATTTAAATTTAACATGAAATATATTGATTTTGATAATTTATAATGAATTAATTTCAATAAATACAACCGTTATAAATGGTTTAATATACCATTATACTATTGAAATACTTATAAATTAACAAAACTCATTATTATAGCCGTTACAATTTAACTAATTTTTAGAATTAATTTTTGATTACAAAATTAACATCCTATATACTTTCAAAATAACTGTGAAGTATGAAAAAAAAATACAATACCTCTAAAAAAAGATTTAAATTGTAATTAAAAATGCTTTAAAAGAAGATATATTGGTGAGTGTGAGAAATATGCTATTTTGAGCACTCAATATATTAGGTTTAGGAATTATTTATGTTGGGTTTCAGGATCAGAAAATGTAGCAGAAAATAAAATTTTAATCACAAATCTGAATTAGAATCCATGAAATTCGATTAATTCATTGATTTAGGGTTTCAAAAAACCTTACCACACATAGATGTAAAGAACGGGCAAGATTGTTGGAAGGATGAGAGGGGGTTCACTCCGATGACACCCTACCTTAAACTTTTCATAAGTATCCACAGGAAAAACCTTTGATCAAAACGAATGTGTGCTAGCACCTTTTCCTTTAATGTCTCACAACTTAAAAACTCTATGTTTAGTTTTCTAAAAGGAGAGAAAATGAATTTTGGGGCAGAATGAATAAGTGTGGGAAACCCTAGAGAATATGATATATTTATAGACCTCTTAATTAAAGTTTCACTCACCAAAATAAATTTTGGTAATTTCTCACTTAACAAAACATTTTTGGTATATTCCACTTTTTTCAATTTCTGATTTGATTCAAAAACCAAAACAGAAATATTTTTCTATTTATTTAAGATAACCATTACCTTAAATAAATAAATAAATACATATATAATTTATCTATTTATTTCCACAGGGCTTTAATGGGTTTGGTAAACCCATAGGCCTAATCTAAGTGTGTAACCCAATAGGTTCACATGACGTTTGCAGTGGGCCCGAAATCCCAATTTAGGTCTACAAGTCGTAAGTAATCTCTAGCAAGATATTACGACTACCCAAGTTATGTGAAGGTCAATAATCCAACATAACCTAATTTACAGTGAATATTGTAGTCCCTTTGTCACATGATATTTTGACTGAATATAAGGCATAGTTTATGTCATCCTTATACAATTCAGTCATATTATTTCTTTATTCCAAGTAGACTGAGAATGATAACTCTTTATTAATTCATTTTAGCATGACCATGCATTTTTCTCAATCTATCTTATCAAATGGCCCATAGATATTTTACTTAGATTAAATGAGGGGCAAATTCTTTCTCAATCACTCACATTCCTCACATAACTCATTTCATATCCAACAACAATCTATTTCATCATCTTATTAAAGACAATGTTATATTGTGTCAAAAAATAAAATAGTTATATCGAAATCCATGGTGATTTTAAGATCAGAGGACTAAAACAATATTACTGTGATGAGGATTACTTATGACAATTATCTATGTAGTATTCTTATTGTGGGTCAATCCAGTACATCATTTCTCAAAATAGTACCTATGAGTTGACTTAATATCTCATATTCATAATTAGTAAAACATAATCATCAGTCAATACCATACTAGCCTTAATTTATTATTATGACTAGGGATAATTTGAATAGAACCCATATTTAATCTAAGGGTTTTGCTATCAAGTCACATACTTGATGACCTTAGGAAGATTTGACTATTCAAGTAATTATCATAACATAAAATGATAATGAAAATGGCTCTTTATTAATAAAATGACAAAGTCAAAACATAGTCATACATGATTGACCTAGTGCATATCATTAACAATTTAAGCATGCTGTTAGTCTTTTATTTAGTTTTTCTTCAATTTCAATGATTCTTGTAAAATGTGATAGTTTTTGTTCTTTTTAAGTGTTTTGGTTTACTTTTAGTTGTTTTGATAATGTAGGTGATGAAGGAAACAGTGGAGTTTTCATGAAAAAGGGGTTACTAAAGGAAGTAAAGGTATCTAGAAGTGCATACCATAGAGAACAAGAAGAATTTTTGTTTTAGTCTTATTTTTCTAAGAATCAAAGCTAGTTTCATTCTAGCTCTTTTCATTTTATGTTGATTGTGAGAGTTGTTGGTTGATAAGGATTGAGAACTTGAAGCCTTCTATTCCAGCTTGTTAAAGCAGAAAAAGGGGCTTAATCCTTTCTTATTTTTATTGTTGTTTTAATTTTTATAGTAATAATGATTGGATTGCTTTCTCTTCATTCATCTTATTCTTCACTTTCTATCAACATGTATGGCTAGATATTTAATTAGGGTTCTTAATTCAATTCAACCTCGTAGTTTACAGAATTAGATCTAAGTCATTAAACAAAGCTCATTGGTTATTATTGTGCTTAATGTTATCAGAGGAATGATCACCCTTTGGTTGAAACTAAACAATGGAACTTGATTAAGAGATGGTTTCATTAAGAAGGAACATTAACCCATTAAATTTTTACTTAGTTGAGAGACATTTGGACAATTAATGTTGATTAAAGGTGTGCTTAAAACCGAATATGATGAAAACTAGTTATTGAGAGCTGTTAAAACTAAGTGAACTTGTATTCAATCAAATGTGGATTTGTTTGAGAGGAAGATTCATATTTCTTAAGGAAGCTTTTAAAATGAGCTAGTTAAATTTGACTTAAATGTTAATTAATATTTAGGAGGTTGAATTGAGAATAAGAACCCTAGTCTTTAATTTAATTATTAATTTATAAAAAATTTCTTTGTTTAATTTAACTTAAAATTGAAGTCAATACTAGTGTTTAAACAAACAAATTTCAGTAGCACAATAATCAGTTTTTAATCTTTATGGGATGATCTTTTTTTACTACTTGAATGATTTCATACGCTTGCGAATTTTGCAAGTCAATTTTTTTGCGCCGTTATCAAGGATGGCCAAAATTGATATTGTCAAGAAAATTGTGTTGTTTGATTAGACTTTCTTTTTAGTTTATATTTTGATTGTGTTTTTGGTATTACAAGAATTTTTGTTAATGCATGCACATAATACGAAGTGAAAGCAAACAAGGAGTCCTATTAATACCACTTGATTTGGAGCTTAAAAAGATAGTACGCAGAAGGAGAAAACAACAAAGTAACATGATGAGTAGAGAAGAAGAAGAAAAAAATCCACCTCCAAGGCAACAAGTAGCTGAAAATGGACAACAAACTATAAGAGACAATGTTAATCCAAATGTCTACGGTGACCAAACTCTGATTGTGAGGCTGGCAATTATAATAAATAACTTTAAGATAAAGCCTGCCATAATCCAAATAATCCAAAATTATCAGTTTAGCAGGTTGCCATATGAGGATTTGATTGATCAAATGACTCGATTCTTGGAATATTGCTCAACTTTTAAGATGAATGGGGTGCAACTTAAAGCAATCTGACTAATTCTATTTCAATTTTCTTTGATGGATAGAGTAAATAGGTGATCTAGAAGCTTGCCTCTTAACTTTATCAACACTTGGCAAGAGCTTTACATGACCTTCTTCAGTATGTACTTTCCACCAGCTAAAGTACTAAAGATCAAGAATAAAATTAACTTATTTTACCAAAGAGAGGATGAGAGCTTTTATAAGTGCTATAAAAAATTCAAAGATCTTCAAAGGCAATGTCTACCTCAATTAATACCTTCATTGGTTTTGGTACAGTCATTTTATAAAGGTGTCAATCCATAAGTTAGGGTGAATATTAATACAGCAGCTGGGGGGACCATTATGTCAAAAACGTCTGAAGATGCTCTAGACCTTTATAAGGAAATGGCTAATACACAAAGCCTTTGGTCTAATGAGAGAGCTATTCTAAAGAAATGAGGGTTTATTGAAGTAGATAACTTGACTATATTGAATGCAAAGATGGATACTCTGTCAAAAAGGATGGACAAGATGAGTGTTAATGCAGTTTCCACATCTTTATTATCTTCCTCTTATGAATTATGTCAAGGGGGCCATCCTACTATAGAGTGTCAGTTGATACAAAGGTTGTTTATGGAAAATGTTAACTATGTGAACTACTTCAATAAGGGGCAGTAGAATCAGGTGCATGGTAACACATACAACCTTAGTCAGAGGAATCATCCCAACTTTTCATGTAGCAACTAAGAAAATAACCAGTGGAGACCACAAGTTCCACTAGGTTTTAGAGGATAAAATGCACAACCTCAATCACATTTCCAACAAAATAAGGGTTCATCTTCAGTGTCTTATTGGAGAACAAGATGGAAAAATTCATTGACATGATTTTAGCAAAAATGAGTCAACTAGATGAAGCTACTAAGAGATTGGAGGGCAGACTTGAACAGACGTACCAAGGAACTTAGCTCATATTTAGAAAAACACTCTTCTTCTATTCATAATTTAGAGGCGTAAGTGGGACAACTGACAAATTCTTTGTCAATGAGGAAACAAGGTTCACTACCAAGTAATACTAAGAAAAATCCTAAAGAGCAGTTGAAGGCTATTACCTTGAAAAGTGGAACATAGATTCAATCTCCAAAAGCAACAATGGAGTATGAGGAAAAGAAGAAGGAAGAGGAAAAAGAACAAAAAGATGAGTAGATTGAACTATAAGTAAAGAAGGAGCCAGAATTTCAAAACAAAAGTAAGAAAAAACTAAAACCCCCACCAATAAAGCCTTATGAACCGTTGGTCCCGTATCCTTAAAGGCTTAAGAAACAGGAGCATAACTAGCAATTTGCAAGGTTTCTGGAAAGATTCAAGATACTCCACATCAATATGCCTTTTGTGAAATGTCTAGCTCAGATGCCAAAGTATGTAAAATTCTAAAAGGAGCTGATTTCCAATAAGAAAAACCTATAGGAGTTTAAAATAGTCACACTCATAAAGGAGTGTAGTGCAATCATTTCTAATAAACTTTCTTTGAAAAGGAAGAATCTAGGGAGTCTCACTATTCTATGTTTTGTAGGGAATTTAAAATTTTAAAAACCTTTATATGACTCAGGAGCCTCAATCAATTTGATGCCTTTGTCAATTTATAGGAAGTTGGGACTAGGAGAAGTAAGAACCACAAACATTCGATTGTAGCTTACATATAGGTTAGTAAAGGTAGGAAAGTTTATCTTCCTAGTTGATTTCATAGTCCTCGATTTTGAAGAGGGTAAAGATATTCCCTTGATCCTCGGTATTCCTTTTCTATATATTGCAAAAGCTATAATTAATTTTTTTGATGAGACACTCACACTGAGAATGGAGGATGATAGTTGTAAATTTGACATCTACCAAGGTATGTAACATTCTTCTGAAAATGATTTTTGTATGAGAATTAATGTTGTTGATGAATATGTGAGTGAAGTCCAACGATGGAGGTTGGAAAAGTCTGTGGAAATTGAGAATATTGAGAAGTGTTTTTAGGTACAAAATTCTCAAGATGAAGCATATCTCGAACACCAAACATGTTTAACCTATATACAATTACCATACACAAAACGTACACCACCGTCAACCATAAAACCACCAAAGCTAGATTTGAAACCTTTACGCCAATAGTTAAGATATACTTTCTTAGGAGAGGATCAAACCTTACCTGTGATTATATCCTCCAAACTCACCCAAGACTAAGAGCATTTATTAGTAAGATGTTAAAGAGGAGGATTAAGGCT
This sequence comes from Mallotus repandus, assembly GCA_949671775.1. Lineage (NCBI taxonomy): Eukaryota > Viridiplantae > Streptophyta > Magnoliopsida > Malpighiales > Euphorbiaceae > Mallotus > Mallotus repandus. Next base: position 14,209 of record CATIWM010022477.1, on the reverse strand, counting down.
ATATGTTGGCAGATTTTTGACATTAGAGGCACAAGTCTGCATAAGATTTTGATGGATAAAGGGAACAAGCCAACTATAGAAAGACAGAGAAGGCTTAATCCCAATATGCAAGAAATGGTGAAGAAAGAGGTTGTTAAGCTTCTAGATATAAGGATCATTTATCCAATTTCAGACAGCTCATAGGTAAGTATGATCCAATGTGTGCCAAAGAAAGAAGGAATGACCATTATCGAGAAGGAGGAGGGAGAGTTGATCCCCCACAAGAGTGGCAAATGTATGGAGGAGGGTTTGCATTGACTATAGGAAGTTGAATTCAGAAACCAAGAAAGATAATTTTCCCTTACCATTCATTAACCAAATATTAGAGCGAATAGCAGGACATGCTTTCTATTACTTCTTAGATAGATACTCAGGGTATAACCATATTGCAATAGCTTCAGAAGATTAAAAGAAAACCACTTTTACAAGTCCATATGGCACGTTTTCTTATAAGAGGATGCTATTCAGATTATCCAATGTTCCAACAATATTCCAAAGATGTATGGTGGCCATTTTTATTCATAGGCTACTTAAAAATTTTGGAAAGAGTTATAGCTCATTGTGAAGAGACAAATTTGTTACTTAATTGGGAAAAGTGCCATTTCATAATAGATGAAAGGATTATTCTTGGTCACAAAATTTTAGCTCAAGGTATTAAACTAGACAAAGTAAATGTGGAGACCATCGAGAAGCTGCAGTATCTTACAAATGTGAAGGGTGTCTGAAGTTTTCTTGGCCATATGGGTTTCTACAGATGGTTCATTAAGGTTTTTCCTAAAATCTCTAAACCCTTTTTTAAGTTTCTTAAGAAAGATTCACTTTTTATCTTTACTAATGGTTATGAGTTAGCTTTTGATAGGTTAAAGGATGCCCTAATCTCAATAACTATAGTAGTAGCACTAGATTGAAACCTGCCATTCGAGCTGATGTATGATGCAAACTATCATGCCACAAGAGTTATCCTTGGTTAAAGGAAGGAGAACAAGCTACTTATAATATACTATGCAAGTCGGACGTTGTCCGATACACAACTGAATTATTCTACTATAGTAAAGGAGATGCTAGTGGTCATTTTGCATTTAACTAGTTTAGGTACTATCTATTTGGCTTAAAAGTAGTGGTGTACATAGACCATGAAACATTGAAGTACTTAATGAACAAGAAGGATTCAAAACCAAGGCTCATTGGGTGGGTGCTTTTACTGTAAGAACTTGACATTGAGATCAAAGATAAGAAGGGATTAGAAAATATAGTAGTTGATCATTTAACAAGGTTGGAGTTAGATCAAGAAGAAAATAACAGTGAAAAGCCTATTAAAGAGATATTTCCCGATGAGATGCTTCTGGTCATGGAGCTCATGGATGCTCCTTGGTTTGCAGATATAGCCAATTTCATTTCATATAGGAAGTTACCAAAAGAATTCACTAGTCAACAAAAGAAGAAGCTAATTCATGACTCCAAATTCTATTTATGGGATGATCCTTTCTCATGGAAGTTGTGTAATAATGGCATGGTTAGGAGGCGCATAGCAAGTTAAGAAATTGGATCAGTTTTGCAATATTTTCACAAGAGGGCTAGAGGTAGGCATTTTGGTCTACAAAGAACAACTACTAATGTTATTAAAGTAGGATGGTGTTGGCCTACACTCTTTCAAGATGCTTAAAAAGTTGTACTCAACTATGATGCATGTCAAAGAAGTGGTAACATTTCAAAGAAAGATGAAATGTTGTAATTGGGAATTTTAGAGGTTAAAATATTCGATGTTTATGGAATTGATTTCATGGGACCATTTCCTTCATCAGAGGGTAATAAGTACATACTTGTTTATGTGGACTATGTGTCAAAGTGGCTAGAAGCTCAAACTTGCTCGGTCAATGATGTAAGAGTTATTTGTAAGTTCTTGAAGAAGTTATTTTCTCGGTTTGGAATACCTCGAGCCATTGTAAGTGATGAAGGAACATATTTTTGCAATAGGAATATGGAAGCTTTTCTGGCTTAATATGAGGTGAAATATAAAGTTGCAACAACGTATCACCCTTAAATAAGTGGGCAAGTAAAGGTTAGCAACCGATAGTTGAAGAAAATTTTGGAAAGGACAGTAAGCAAGCCAAGGAAGGAATAGCCAAGGAAGCTTGATGATGTTATGGGCATATAAAACTATATATAAAATACTTATTAGTATGTCTTCATTTAGGTTAGTATATGGTAATACATGTCATCTTCTTGTTGAGCTTGAGCATAAGGCCTATTGGGCAATTAAGGCTTTGAATTATGACTTCAAAAAGGCAAATGACAAGGGAATTTTACAATTAAGTGAGCTAGAGGTGATAAGAGAAGCTTTATATGAAAATTTAAGGATTTATAAAGAGCATCCAAAGAGGTGGCATAATGCAAAATTTTGGAGTAAGAAGTTCAAGGAAGGAGATCAAGTGTTGCTATTTAACTCAAGGCTCAGACTATTTCTAGGGAAGCTAAAGAGTAGATGGTCATGACCATTTATTGTATCTCAAGCATACCCTAATGGAGCTGTAGAATTATGCAACACACAAAGAGAAAAGTTTAAAGTCTATGCGCCAAGATTGAAGCTATATCATAGAGGCATAATGAAGAGTTTTCGCCAAGTTGCCTTCTTGATGAATGCAACAAAGTGATAAACATTGTGGTCTAGCTCATGGACCTAAAAAGAGCACTTCTTGGGGGAGGGGGAATACACTTTGTCTCCTTTAAAAATTGCTCTAACTTTGTTTTCAAGGGGTATGAAAAGTAAAGTTGTTGAAATATATGTAAAAAAATATAAACATAAGCTTGTAACTCAAAACAAAAAGACAAGCTTCTACTAGATAATCTAACTGTATATATGCATCATTGCTACATAGTCGATGAGGAAATTAAAAGGAATTTAGCTTATCCATATGTGCATAGCTGTGCCAAAAAGCTTGGAAAACAAGGGCAAAATTTTGCATTCAGGCATGGCCATGCACATTGAGGCGTATAGTCGTTCTTGCCTACTTGAGAAAGTGCAAAGTGCAACACACATGACCGTCTGTGTTGAGGTGCATAGCCATGAATCGTTTGCAGATTTGAAATTTAAAATATGCGTTTTTAATTTTTAAATGATGTCTCCTCATTTTTCCTAACTTCTCACTTCTCCATTTCTAGGGTTCCGAAAATTAATTACTTCTCCACTTCCATTTTCCTATTAAAACCTACACTTCTTCATTTAATCTTATCATCCTCTCTACCACTTTTCTTAGTTTTCTCTTCCCATTCAAATTCCACTCAAAGAACCACTTTCCCTTTCCTTCTTCCTCTTTTCTTTCTCTATTATAAACAAGTTTGTCCTTCCATATCTCATGATTTCTATTTCTCTACTTCCTCATATTTGTTTTATCATGGAAATAAGGCAAAGGAAGAAGATATGGGTAAGCAAGAAATCAGGTCCTCCTTTAAAGAAGACAAAGCTTGGTGGTAGTTTAAACAATCTGAGTGGTACTAATAAAGAGAGATTGGTAAAACCCTTCCCTAAACTTATTAATTTTAGGCATGAAGGACATAGGAAGAAGTATGAACTAATATTGCATAGGAAAATTGGCCCCAACAAGTATATGAGTGCTTCATCTTTAAGGGAAGTTAATTTGCTAGATGAAATAACAATGTATATTAATAGGTTAGGTTGGAATGATTTTGTAATGATGTAAAACCCACCTTAGAATGAGCAAAATTTGAATTTCTCTCCTCATTTAACTTTTATGAACAAGCCACTATGCTCTAATTTAGATTGGGAAATGAAGAACAATTACTAGGTTTGTTTGAGCTTAACGATGTGTTTCATTTTCCTAGGAATGAAAATACTTTTGTTGAGTATGATAGGGATTCTTTTTGGAGAGAAATTACAAAGGAAAGAGGATTTTTCTATAAAGCATGACTGGCGAAAGAATCTCGTATTCAATTGCTAACCTTGAAATATTTATATAGACTTATGTCTCATTCTTTGTTTCCAAGGAAAAAGAGACTCTTTGGTTTTAACTACTTAACTCAATATTCTCTATTGCATGGTCAATGATAGGAAGATAGATGTTTGTTATGCTCTAGTAGTGAAATTAAGGGATGTGTCTACAAAGACTAATGGTTGTCCCAATAGATCCCAAACCACTTTTTTTTTCCACCAGTTATCCTTTTTCTTTGGATTCAGATGGCCTATTATTGTCGATGAATTCCTTAACTCTTCTTGCTGCTATTTGACTTAGCTGTCTTTGCATCATTATGTGAGGTGTATAAGTAGGAAGCATAGATACATTTTGGTAAGAGGAAGGGTCCATCTCGTCATCACTTGAGCTATAGACCAAACCTTTAAAATCTACCTCCAGTATGGCAAATATTTCTTTTTCTTCCCTTTCAATTTTCTCTTCCTCATTCTCCAGAATGTCTTGAATGGAGTTCTTAACAAAAGACTCGGGTAACCCTAATGAGATAGCATAAGATGCTAGTGGTGGCATGTTTTGGTAGTTTGTTAGAGGGTTAGTTTTGACATTGGGATATTTTTCATGATCTTCGATCTTGCCAGAGTCTATAAGGTCTTGGATTCAATCTTTTAGGATGTAGCAATAATCAGTATTGTGGCCAGGCATTTGGTGGAAGTGGCAGTAAAGGTTGGGATTGATGTGAGGTGGTAATAGGTTAGGTAGAGGTCTTGGTTCAAGAGGTTTGAGGAGGCCTTTTTGTTGAAGTCTTTGGAAGACTTTGGATAAAGGTAGGCTGAAGTTAGAGTACCTGCGGTTTCTTAAGGCATTGACAATTAGGTTTATTTCAGTGGAATAGGTGTTTTGAGTAGGTTGTATTGGTTTTTAGTAGGGATTTTTGGGTATAGAGATCTCCTCATCTTTAATACTAATGCTAACTTGGTGAAGCACTTTGAAGGTAGGGTAGTGGAAAAATAGCATCTATTTACAGAAGTGAGGCAAAGCTCCTTTGATTACCATCTCTATATGTTCATCTTCCAGAGGTTTATCTCTCATTAAGAGGTTTATCTCTCATTAAGGCAGTTTTTCCTCTTCATCGTGCGACGTAGTCTGAGAAACTCTCACCACATTTTTGTCTTATGGTTTTTAAGTCAGGTCTCATGACATTCAACTGGGTGTTGTATTCATACTACTTGATAAACTTTTATGTGAGAAACATCTTGTCATTCTTGATCTCATCTTCCAAATCAAAGAATCATGCTCTAGTGAAGTGAAGAAAAATTTCACGATCTGAGATTCAGTTAACTTTGTAGAAGCCATGAAAGTAGCATATTGTCTCAAGTGGACTCAAGGATCCCCAGATTTCAAACTCAGGCAGAGGTTTGTCCTTAAACAGTGGAAGGTCAGTGTAGTCACAGCTTCTTATGGTGCTCTTTTCTTTTAATAAGAACTTGAGCTGAGCCATTCTGTTAGCTAGTATTTTGACCTCCTCCAATGGTTTGGACTTAGTCATATTGACTGGTGGGGCAGTTGGCTGGGGAAATGTCCCTTTCATAGCCTGATAGTACTCATCATCCTCAATAAAAAATCTTGGAGTGGGCACTTTATTTTTCCATTTATCAATCCTTGCATTAACTAACGTGGAAGCTTCACCTTATTCTCCTTTCTAACGGATCAACAGATCCACTATGGTTTTCATTTCTTTCTTTAAAAAGTCAGATAGAGTCCCATCACTCATTAGTTTCTTGAGAGCATCTTTTAACTGTTGTTCTATGTTCTGAGCCATTATCTATTGAGCTGGATTGGTCATAGGAATGATAGGACTAGTACTAGCGCATTTAGTAGCCTTGATCTTACAAGACTTTCGAGGAGCTATGTTTCTGCATAAACATGCATGTTAGGATGATAAAAGGAATGATGCATGCGTGGGTGATGTGATGAATCTTGCAAAAGAAAAGGGTTAGTATGTATGCATGGTGTGACCATTATAACCTTGCTAATGTGGTAAATGCAAAATGGCTATAAAAAATTATGAGTTAGTACATGATGAAGTGTTCTACGTGCATGTATGTATGCATGAGGAAAAAGAAGAAAAAATGAACAAACAGGGTTAGTGTAAATCCTGTAAGACAAATAAACCAAACACAAGTAATCTCTCCTTCCAAACTTATAGCCATCAGGGGACTATGGTTCCACTCTCAGACTAAGTTATTTCCATCCATGATGATCAGACTCAAAAGGTAAATTACGGAGCAATGCCCAAATGTACTCTAGGTAACAACACGATGTCAATGAAAGGCCCAATTATTGGGTCTCAAATGGCGTCTATAACTTATGTGTGCTCACGAGCGTATGGACTATAGTCAACAGAAAGGATCTAAGTTCGTGTTCCTTTCATCGACATTTAGTATGTTTACCAAAGGTTTTATTCGATAGTTTACAGTTTGACTCTCTGTATGAGTGTTCACAATCTAGTTAAATTCTTAATTCATCCACTTGATCTGATAAGGAAAAATGGACAACTTCTATGGGTTCCATCATCAAAAGATGTCACTATTTGTCGGTCCTTACGAACTATCCAAACTGAGGTGCATGATTCTTTTCATTCCTTGTATATTGAGCTTACATAAGGTAAACGAGGATCACATGAGGCTAAGCGTGGACAGTTTATAAAGACGAACATAATAATAGCAAATGGTGGCAGACAATAGAGATGTCATATCATTTATGAATATCAGGTCGAACAGACATTATTAAGATAAGGGATAGCATGCAAGAGCTAGGTAGGATCCTAGGGGAGATTTCTATTGGTTTATCTATATGAGATGCGTTGAGCTTATGGCTTGGGCTCTTTTAGCGAGAATGCCTCCATATCATTAGGGTTACAAACTTCGGTCAGTGAGACTAGCATTCCTTTACCTAAATTGTATCCCATTTTGGACTTGGGAGTCAGACCGCGTCACTTTAAACCATATAGCTTTTCTTGATCGAGTAAAGGCTGAAGGTGATAATACCTATCTTCATCTCCCCGTGACTCAAGTAGAATCATGGTGGCAATGTTATTTAGTATTATCGAGTGTTTAGGTACCAAGGTGCATGTGGTGAGTGCGATGATAAACAATTATGCTATTGTGAAGGTGAATAAACATGTTATGTATAACAAGAAATAATCTTTCATTCATACCCCTCGAATTAGTAATCCCCAATGGAGTCGCCAAAAACCTATAGGGATTGTACAGGATCTGTGAGCTTATAGCATTGGGGCACATAGGCTAATGGTGACTAATTTACTGGATTTTCATTTATTATTATTTGTGGGAGGGTCTGCCTGATTAGGCTTTATAGATTTGGAGTTGCCACCCGACTTGAATCGAGAATAAGTGAATTAAAAATCCACTTCCATAACCAAAGAATCTGGTTTCGGGGGGTAGGAGTTGCTTATCCTATTTCTTGTTATACGCAATGCTCATTTATTCACTACTTCACTCTAGTTTCAATTTTATGATACATTTTACCACATACAAACATTGGTCAGTTTGAATTGGAAATAAAGCACAGGATAATTGGATTGACGAGCATTCATCACATGATAAATAAATAAATAAGCATCAATTAACCAAGTAATCATGTAAGCAAGTAGGCATGTAGCATGTAGCACACGAGCATGTAAGGAATAATAAAAATAAGCAAATAAATAAGCAAAATAGAAAAAAAAAAGAAAGGGATTAAGGATTACAACCCAAGAGAAAGCCCATTCTAATAAATACATCCAAAATAAAAATAAAATTGGGAATTGAGATTAAGGATTACATTGTCTTGAAAAAGCCTATTCTATTAATTACAATAAAATAGAAAAGGAATAAAAAACCCTATTCTAATAATCCTGCAAAACAAAGGTTAGTTTTCTCACAAATGTAAGCATATATCACATTTAGGACAATTTAATATATTTCATTCATTCACAATTGGAATAATAAATAAAGGAATAATTAAACACATAAGCAAACAAGGATGCTAATGGATGCATGATGCAAGATTTTGGAATTTGGATGCTTTAACGTGAAGTCATCATTTTTATTATTAAAAATAAGATTTTTATGATTATGTAAATACAAAGAAATAAAGTGGGAAAGTACAAATAAAATGATAAAAGTGATAAGGATATAATTCTCACCATAAAAATATTAACTTTAAGATTAAAATAATAAATTTACTAAGGTAAACAATAAAAGTGACAAGGATAATAAATATGCAATAAAAAAATAACAATGCAAATAAAGTAATAAAAAGAATGATAAGAATATTATTTTCACTATAAAGATGGAAACTTTATGATAAAACTAATAAATTCATTAAAAGGCACAATAAAAATAATAAAAATACAATTAGTATGATAAAAATAAGGTACAATACATATGCAACCCCCTGAACTAGCACGTTTTTGCCATTTAGCCACCTGAACTTACATTTTTTCCATTTAAACACCTCAACTTGTCAAAAACCTAACATTTAAACCACTTGCCGCCCAATTGATAAATTGAATACGCACGTGAATATCACCTTCATGACAGGTTTTCCTCGTCAGCATGCCACGTATGAAAAAAGAAAAAAAAATAAATTTCAGCTGAAATGATAAAAACCCCAAATTGAAACCCTAATTTCCTAATGTAGCAAAACACACTAAGACAAAAAATCAAAATGGTAATCTATCATTCTGAGCTGGTTTGAGAAAAGGAATAGATAATGCAAGATGAAAGGAACTAAGCTTTCATCTCTCAGTAAGTAGCTTGTAATTGACAAAAAATTGCATTACCAATAACAAGAGAAACTCGCAAAGGTTACTAGCTAGAGGGAGTGTCAATAGGTCAGAAGCTTGAATTGGTTTTCAAAAGCTCTGTGGGTTTTCAAAGATTGGAGATTTAAGAGCCAAATCAAGGTAATTTTTTGCCATTCTAAATTTTTGAATCCTTGTAGTTAGTAGAGTAACTATTTTTGTTATTTGTTTGGTGAGTTAGAGTTTTTTAGACATGCATAAAGTAACGAACATTCCCTGTAGTTGTTTGTCATTATTTGCTAATTACATTGATGAATTTTATTTGGTGTAGTCTATTTCTGTATTGCATTTCTGATTGTTTTATGTTAAGTGATGTTTGTGCAGTAACTTTTATTTTCATTTACAGAATGGACACTTTTTCAATATTTTATTATCATGGTGGTCGTTTTGATGATGTTGGAGACACAATTATTTATATTGGTGCACACATTTTTCCTACACATGGTTTAGATACAGATAGGACAAGGTATTTGGACTTGTGGATGATGTTGAAAAATTAGGGTACAGTGGGATTAAAATGTCTTATAGGGTGCCAGGGCTTGGTTTAGCTACTGGGTTAAGAGTAATTAAAGATGATAAATAAGTTATGGACATGTTAAAGTTGGTTAGTGAAAATAATAGAATGATTAATGTATATATGGAAGCCGTCAAAAGTGGGAGTGGGGAAAATATTATCCCACAACCCCCATGTGAGGCCAATAGTAAAGACAAAAAAATTAGGGCAACATCATCTTCTAATATGAGTGATATAAAAGGAAAAGAAAAGGGTGAGGGTGAGAGTGCACAAAATAAAAAAGGCAAAGCTAAGGGGAAAGAAAAGAATTCAGGCCAAAAGTCATCTACTGCATAAGCAAAGTCTTCAAAGGGATCTGCGATAACAGAGAAGGCTGTAGAGGGGTCTGCAGTATAAGGGAAGGTATTTGAGGTGTCTGCAGCACAAGGGAAGCCATATGAGGTCTCTACAGCATATATCCATCCATTTGAGTTGCCAGCAGCACAAGAAGAGCCTGCAAAGTTGATTGAAGAAGTAGAACAGCCTGCACAAGTGCCTAAAGAAGAAGAATATCCTGCACAGGTAGAATCATACCCTAATGAGGCAGAGATGGAAGAAGATAAAAGCTGTGGGGAAGAAACTGACACTGATGGTGAACTGCCTATAAATGAGGATATAGAGAATGCAGATGATGAAGGAAGTGATGTAAATGAAGAAGACATTGCAGCAAGAACAGAGCTAAGGAGCTATAAGAAGAGAAGGCTAAGTAAGTAAAGTACTGCAGGTGGTGATCCAAATCATATTCAACTAAGTGAAGCTGGAGTTGATACAAGCTATGGTGATGTTGGTCCATCTAGCAGAAGGTATGCAGGCAAAGCAGGTGGAGATGAGAAATACTTTAATCGTGATGACCCTGGTTCTGATTTGAGTGCAGGTGAAAAATGCAGTGATGATGAGGTTCTAGATAGAAGATAAAGTATAAGGGCTCAATTTGATCCAAAGTGTGAGATACCATTATTGGAAATTGGCATGGTTTTTGAGAATGTTGTCCAATTTAGGGAGGCAATATCAAAATATGCAATTATGAGGGGATTTCAGTTGAAGGTTAGACCAAATGAAACTCGTCGAGTAAAGGTAAAACGTAAGGGGGCAACTTGCAATTGGTTCATTAGTGGGAGCATTGATTGCAATACCAATGATTTCACAGTGAAGACTTACAATCCTGTGCACAATTGTGGGAGAACAAATAAGAATAAGTTGTGCACATCAAAGTTCATTGCAAGGCATTACAAAGATAGAATTATTTCTCAGCCTTCAATCAAGTTGTGGGAGATTCAAGAGCTTTATAAAAAGCAATTGAAAGTGAAAGTTGGGACAACTGTTTGTAAAAGGGCAAAGTTTCTTGTTATGTCTTAATTCATGGGTGATTACATTGAAGAATATTATAAGCTTTAATGGTTTATTGATGAAGTATTGGCTTCAAACTCAGGCAACACCTGCTTTGTAAAGACTGATACGAGCCAGCTTGGAAAGGTTATCTTTGACAGGTTCTATATGTGCTTGATTGCACTAAAATATGGCTTTATTTATGGCTGTAGGAAAGTGGTTGGAATGGATGGCTATTTTTTAAAGGGGGTATGTAGGGGGCAGCTTCTAGCAGCTGTTGCAAAAGATGCCAATAGACAAATGTATCCATTGGCTTGGGCTATTGTGCAAGTTGAATGTAAGGAAACATGGAAGTGGTTCCTAAGGGTTCTAAGAGATGATCTCCAAATGGGAAGTGGTGAGGGCTTTGTCGTCATGACTGATATGCAAAAGGTTAGTACTTTTTATTTATTTTGAATTTATTTATATAGCTGAATTTGTTTCTCTGTTGCAAAAGAATTTAATTTATTTTCTTTATTACTCATTTAGGGTTTAGTTCCTACTGTATTAGAGGAAATTCCGGATGTTGAACATAGAATGTGTGCTAGGCACATTTGGTCTAACTGGTCTAAAAATGGAGAGGTAAAAAGAGAAGGAAGAGATTTTAGATGTGTGCTAGGAGTAGTTTTGAAGTGGAATTCAAGGACAATTTAGCAGAATTGAACAAATTATGAAAAGGGATTATGAAGGAGTTGTTATGCTATAATAAAGAAAATTAGGTTAGAGTATATCAAGGCACTTCCATAAAATGTGATGTTGTGGAAAACAATATGTGTGAGACCTTTAATGCTTGGATTTTAGTACCTAGGCATAAGTCCATTATCATAATGTTGAATGAGATTAGAACTAAAACCATGCAAAGAATTCAAGTAATAAGATATTTTGCAAACACTTGGGTAAGTGATATTGCACCAACAACTATCTCAAGGTTAGAAACAAATAAGGAGCATGCAATGGAGTGTGATATTATATGGAATAGTGATGCTAGTTTTAAGGTTCAGGATGGGCAATATGGGCACACAGTGGATCTCAGGAAAGAAATTTGTAGCTATAAATCCTGGCAGTTGAAGGGTATCCCCTGTGCACATGCCATATGTGCTTTGCAACATAGAAATTTGGAGCCAACAGACTATATAGCAAAGTGGTATCATAAGGAAACATACTTGAAGACGTATTCACATTTCATTCAGCCTGTACCTAGCATGAGAATGTGGCAAGCAAAAGACCATCCTCCAATTAAACCACCACCATTTGAAGTCATGCCATGTAGACCAAAGAAAAACAGAAGAAAGATTATAGATGAACCAAAAAAAGTTGGCAAGTTTCCAAGAAAAGGAACCAATATGACTTGCAGTAAATGCAAATAGCAGGGTCATAATAAAAAAGGATGTAAAGAGATATTGAATAGTGGGAATCAAGTAATTTACGTAAATTTTTTTCTCTTATTGGACATTATTATATGCTTTTGTGTTGCTTATGATGTATTTTGGATGTGTTTGCTTTGTGAAACATAGCTTTGCACTTCCTTTAGAATCTGTCAATGCTTGAAGTGTTGTTGATCAAACTAGAGAAAAGGAAACTCAGGTTTAATATTTACAACTATCAATGTTAATTGCTGTTTAATTTCCCTTTACTAATTTTATAAATATTTATGTTAGATGCAAAGGACAAACCTAAGTGCAAGTAGTGTACAAATGAGAGCACAAACTCGGGGAACTGATAGAAGAGGAAATTCAACCTCCACCAATGCTGACTGCAAAAGATCCTGCTCTGAAAATGCATAATCATCTAGGAAAAAGGGCAAATTTGAAGGATTTAGTGTGTATCACAACCTTTAAATTGGTTTGACTTTAGACAAAGTAAGTTTGTGCTAAGATACTAATGAATAATTTATTGAACATAAATTGGTTATTCATATTTTGGAAGTGTTGGCTTGGTGAAAATTATGTGCTCAACTGCTACTTGATAGGTTGGTTCAACAACCACCAGAGTGCTTGACTATAGGAAGCTTAAAATGGTAGGGGAAGCAACTGGTGATATTGGATTTAATCCACCTGGCTTGAAATTCAAAGGCAAGCAAGTAATCACTTTAAGGTAACTAGAGGAAACAAGAGTGATATTGCAGATTAAGAGAAGAATAGTAGCTCAATCTGGAGATGTAAATGGACAAGGTGGACCATTAAGTCAAAGTTCAATTGCACCAAGATCAGATGCTTTTTTTACCGACCAGTATCAATGAAGTTCCACCTATAAATCATTTACTCAAAAGGAAACCTAAATGGAGAATATAATGTCTCAAATGTATTTTGTATTTTGTATAGCTCCATTAGGGTGCTTTTATTAACGGAGTTAAACTTAATGTTATTTAAGCTTATGTTTAGGTGTCTTAAAGCATTTTATTAAAGTAATGAAGCAACTATTAATTAGGTTGAAAGCTGCTGTGTAATGACTAATTTTGTAAAAAATTAAGGTATATTTTGCTTCATTTTATCAACTTAATGCTTCATCTACTCATTTCTATTAGTGCGATGTGCAAATATTTAGTCAAACATAACATCTTTCTCAATTTCAATTTTTCCATTTCATTGACAAATTGCTGCTTTACATTACAGCCTGACATAGAACAATTATATCATCTCCTAATAAAGTTAGTTTCATTCACAAACTCACATTAAACAACTGTTGATGCCATATTCCTCTATGATGTCGATGCCATTTATAGACACACCAAGGGGAAAGCACATATGAAATAACTCAACAAAAAATGAAGGGGAAGTTTTTTCTTAAACGAGAATATGAGAACAAGACTTGTAAATCAATTAAAGTGGGAGGAAATAAGGAGAAAAGGATAATTAGTAGATGAGGAATTTGTAAAATAGTCATTATATTCATCAGTGACTGAACTCAGGTAAGCTTCTATGGAGTTACGCGCTCTTCTGCAATTGAAGTCATGTTCCTTGCCAGCTCTGCAAGAAGCTATTTTGAATGTTAGGTTTTTGACAAGTTGAGGTGTTTAAAGGGCAAAAATGTAAGTTTGGGTGGCTAAACGGCAAAAACGTGCAAGTTCAAGGGGCTGCGTATGTATTGTGCCTAATAATAATAATAATGCAGAATTAAAATAATTAGAGTGGTAAGGATGTCATTTCTACCATAAAAATATCTACTTTATGATAAAAATGACAACTTTGCCCCTAAAAGGCACAAAGACAATAAAAATCACAAAAATACATTAAAAATGATAAAAATATAGCAATATTAAAATAAATAAATTAAAATATCAAAATGAATAAATTAAAATAACAAAATGAATAAATTAAAATAACAAAGATGATATTTTTATCATAAAAACATAAACTTTATGATAAAAATACCAAATTTACCATAAAAAAAAGTATAAATATGACAATAGCAAAAAATACAATAAAAATGATAAAAATGCAAAAATAAATATTCAAATAA
>CATIWM010022466.1:0-12485 GCA_949671775.1 Mallotus repandus | reverse complement strand
GCAACCTCTCTGCCTCTGAGTAGGATATAATGGTAGTTGAATTTCTTTCAAATGAAGTGATGCCTTTATCCAATTACATAACTAAATAAAAGTAAAGGGTTCCACAGGGCACAGACGCTGGAAAATTGTTGGCAAAGGAAGCCTGGATCATTAACTTGGAGTCCAATGCTACAATTATTTTGGGTCAATAAAATTCTTTATGTTTGGACCTTAGCCCTACTAGTACCACACTACCAGACCCAGGTGTGAATGGAAGCTCATTTGCGTTTAGCTAGTGTCCTGTATTGGTCTTTAAAAGTACACAAGGAAAAAAAAAAAGTGTCATGTAATCTAACTAAAAAACGAAAAAAAAAAAAAACATAACAAAACAAAACAAAAGCAAAAGGATAAAAAAGAAGGGACCAAATTGATTTCAAGAAACAAAAGAAGATGACAAAAAAGAAAGAAACTCTTCCTCCAAATCACAAAACTAAAAAGAAAGAATTGGCAGTCTTGTCTTAAATTCTCCAAAATCTGCCTCTACTCCAAAGCCAATTATCTGTTTCAGACAATGCCAAAAAGGTTGGCCAATTAGTTGCCATATGCTTAGCTAATTTATCCTTAGGTGGCACTACGGATTGGATTCGAAACCTTAAAAAGTTTTTATTTAAGCTAACAATTAACGGTGGTAACTCTATCATATTATGCTTTAAAAAAAAAAATAAAAGAAGTTTAGCCAGCTAATTTGGATGGGAGTTTGTATCAAATGAAACTGGTTTTTTACTCATGTTGATAATGTACCTAGGAGGAGAAGATGGAGAGATCAAAAAGGGGTCCCCATTCCCGTCTAGCTATGAATTATTTTCAAGTACGAAACCATAAAGTGAGGAAAAGAAAAGAAAATTAAAGTAAGGCAAAGTGGTCACAAGATTTAGAGCGGGTCTTTCTTTTGAAACAAAATTCTAGCAGAAAACAAGTAAGAAACCCACGTTCCTATTTATCAGCCTAACTGTCCCCAACTGCTTAAAAAAAAAAAAAAACACTCTCTGCCTTCCCTCTCACCATTATCCTCCTATTCAGTTTCTTATCACATCCTCCTCCTCCTCCTCCTCCTTCTTCTTCTTCCTCATAACGTTTGGCAAATCAAGAAAATTCTCCTCCAAAACAAGAAACACCCTTTTATCAGTAATCAAGAAAGATGAAGTGGGGCAAAAAGAAACAATCTTCAGCAGCTGCTTCTGCTCGTCCTTTCTTCATCTCTCAAGTTTTGTCCAATTCTTGGCTCGCCAAGTTCAAGCAAATGAGCGTGAATTCAGGAGAAAAGCATGCAAAGGCGAAGCAAAAAGTCAAGTGGAATTCCGTGACTACAAACCCTTCTAGCTATGCTTATGCTTGTAGCGATGGCGGTAAATTCTATGGAGGAGATGGTGATGCTTTTTGGAGACTATCATTTGGAGATGATAGTCTTGATGGTATGAAGAGTAGAGGTGTTTTAAGGTCAGTTTGGTATAATTCTGATGATGATGATGATGTTCTTGAATTTCCACAATCGGGTTGCCAGAGCTATAGATCAAAGGCTACAAGAATTAATGGACAGGAAGAAGCTCAAAAGTTCAGTGACATGGTTTCTCATGCAAGGAAAATTAGAGGGTTGCCAAAAGAAACTCAGATATTGCCTGAAGTGCAAACATGTTTTAGAGAAAAGGTAGGAGAAATCAGAACTCCAAAGCTTAGAGTTGAGAAAGAGAAGAAACTGAAGGAAGGAAATCAAAGAGTTTTAGATGGAAGTCAAGTTGATGCAGGAAAGATTCCAAGAAAAGCAACAGCAAAAAATATGTATGAAATAAAACCTGGAAGGACAGGTGGGATTGTTCACAGGGAGGACTTTAAGTTTGCGGCTGCGGATTCAAGAAAAGATAGTAACATCTTTCCCTTGAATTCAAGAAACTCTTATCAAAGAAAAATTCACGAGGGCTTTGTTTTTGCTGCTGAGAATGAAAAAGGTGATGGATTTGCTGCAGAAAATTGTAGCTGTGAGTGGCAAAAGTTGAAAGAAAGGAAGATTGAAGAGGTAAAGTCAAGAAATGAAGAGCAGAGGAAATCTCTGTACATAAGCAGGGATTTGCCTAGAAAAAGACCAAAGCAAAACAGCAAAGTGAGAGCTCATTCCCCAAGAACAGCAAAAGCTGAAATTTGCAAAATAAAAGCACTTGAAGACATGAAGAAAGCTAAGCTGAAAATGAAAAAGAAGGCAAAGGAGAAAACAATAGAGGAATTTCAGGGCTTAGAAAGCTTCGCTGTAGTGAAATGTTCGTATGATCCTCAGAAGGACTTCAGAGAATCAATGATTGAAATGATCAAGGAGCAGAAGATTAGCCGGCCGGAAGAACTTGAAGAACTCCTAGCATGCTACTTGACACTGAATTCTGATGAGTATCATGATCTCATTATCAGGGTTTTCCGGCAGGTATGGTTTGATCTGAATCAAGCCTGTTTTGATACTGAATTAGAGCAGGAAGAGTTTCAGTAGGATTAACTTTCTACAATGATAACTGAATTAGAGCAAGAAGAGTTTCTGCAGCGACAAGAAAACTTGTAAATATCCTTTAGATAGGTTAAACAATGCTGTTATGAAATTATGCATTGCTTCTAATTGTCACTTGGTCAAAGTGTGACTGTAGCTTATTAATTTCACATTTTCATCATATAAGAACACCCAATTAGTTAAGCTTGTTGCGATAAACAACTTCAAGAAATACTGTATTCCACTAGTACTAATGTGCTTGTGGACCATTTCTAGCGAGTAGAAAATCAACTATTTTCAATACTCTTGACTCATTTTGTTGCAAGTTACCTCCTTTCAAGCTACAAACCATAAATGTCACCTGTAACAAGAGGCAGTGTAGGCGTTAATAGTATTAAGAATCGCTGTACAATTAACTATTCTGTATTCAACTCTTATTATCCTATACTATTGCAGCATATGCTAAGAATTGGCATGGAGGATGGACCTTTCTTTTTTCCCGGAAATTCATGTATTTTCAAGCTAGCTAAAGGCTACGTGTCTTGGATACTGAGAAGTGGAGAAGCAAGCAACTACCTATCACGTTAGCCTCAATAGACCTTGCAATATGTTATTATATGACTAGGATAGTAACCTTATATGTAGCTTAATCTATTCTATAATAGAGTACCTAGCTTAATCTACTACGAATCAGTTAGAAGCAGGGTCAGGTAATGGCTACTACCAGGCACCTACCTAGGTCAGATTAAGCAAAAAGTTAACTGCCTAGCGCGGCCATTACTGGTCTAACCGCCCACTATTTTAAGAGTTGCTCAGCTGGCATGGCAGTACCGCCAATTATTGGATTGTTATTGAAGAATATGAAGAAAGAGATGGCGACAGAGTTCCAGAACAGTAGACAATTTTCAGTTTTCATGGGGTAGCTTGCCAAGCAAGACCATGACCATGAAGCTCGTACAAAAGAATAAAATAAGTGGTGAAAAGCACTGAAACAAAAGGGTCATTGGATTCAATATATGTTAAATCACCACTATAATCCATAACACTGTTCAAGGATAGGATCCCAAGCAAGCAAATATTCATTACGACTAAAAGAACATGCTTCTCATTTCAAGTAAAAATAAATGGCTAGTGCTTCCGTCGTGGAAGCATGATGATCGTTGCACTCTTGACAATAATATCAGATTAATGCATGAGATTCTAAATTCAAATCGACTGTGGAAGAATAACATTCACATTTATATAAGCATATCCAGGACCCAACTGATGCTGCAAATGCAGCTGCAAGATGCTGCTGTAACACTCATAAGCGGAGCAACTGAACTTGACAGATGGGAATTCTATGCTAACTGTGCCCAAACTTTCAAGCTTATCCAACCATGGTGAATCTGACTTTTATTAATTACTTCCGCCATACAATATAAGAAAATTAACAAAATCTTTGGAACTAGATGCAACAATACAGAACTTTACAAGTAATAGAAGTTCAATATAATCAATGCACAGAAAACAACCTAAAGCTTTGAACGACACACACGACCACTGAGATGAGAGGCACATAATTCAAAGCACCACTTACCAATACCAATACCATCCCCATGCTGTGATTGGAAATTATATAAAGTCAAAAATTGAATTGCAGTTCAAAGAATTACAGATGCAGGGGAAATAATTTTGGTGCAATATAGTCCTCCAGCTTAAATAAAATTACCCCACTGTATAAATTGCCTACCAAAGTTTTCATAGCTATACATTCATTTTTACAGTAAAAGATATAGCTTCCACAGCAGCCAATCTTAGAATAATGGTCACTATTTCTTTCAATTTTGCAGTCAACTTGAACTAAAACTATCGCAGACCTTATTCAAATTTTACCCTGTTTTCCTCAGTTGGCTATCACCATACTTACAAGGTCATAGAACTAATAATACAGGGCTCAATCTTATACATTATCTGTCTAATATATATGATATTCAAACTGACATGATGTAATATGTGCCACAAATAGATACAGGGAGCTTCATGTGCACATAAATGCTTAAAAAGTTCTCAACCATCAGTCATCAGGTCAGGTGAAGCGACTTAAGGAAATTGCAAAAGAATTAGCCAGTATCATAGCACCTTAAGCCTTAAGAACTGCAATCATGGGATGCAACAAGAGTTTATGATGAAAAGAAAACATAAAATCTATTATATCCCATCAAGCAAATCATACCTAAATTTATTACATATGAGGTACTGAGACATCATAAGCCGGAGAAAAAAAAACAAGCAATTTCAAGTTCTCTCCGCAGAAGTAAGATGCCCCATTTGTTCAGCAAGATTATTTACATTCCTCATATTCCACCAAAATTTTCCTTGATCACTGGGTTTACTCTCATTTTTCTTATCACTCAATTCCT
Source organism: Mallotus repandus (assembly GCA_949671775.1). NCBI lineage: Eukaryota > Viridiplantae > Streptophyta > Magnoliopsida > Malpighiales > Euphorbiaceae > Mallotus > Mallotus repandus. The sequence goes on along the minus strand of CATIWM010022466.1, from coordinate 7,580 downwards.
TCCTCTCAGATTGAACTTCTTGTGCATCAGTTGAACCAGGATTCTCAGTCAAAAACTGTTCCCAAAATACATCATTGACTCCAGATGCCACAACGGGAGCAGTCCCAACTGGTTGTTCCTTTGGAGGATCGGGTTCTGGAGCTGAAGCTATAACTGGCTCAGAATTCATATCAATAGTAGGTGACTTGGGCCGAATATCAATATTCAGTTGAACACAAGATATGGATGGGCTATCTGCACAACTTGTAGATTCATCCAACTCCATGGTTGAACTCCTTTGGATGTTTGTGTGAACATCATTTGCCATACTTTCCCATAAGGTCAGAGATGACTCTAACTGCTCAAAATGCTCCATATTTGATAGTGCAATGGAATTACCATCAGCATTTTCTCTAGTACTAGTGCAAGTTGCCATTTGACCATCCTCAACGTTGGCCTCATCATAAAGATAACCAACTCTCGGCAGCCTCCTCTTTCTATCATGTCCCGGTTCCAATTGTGACATGAGGTTTAGAGCAAGCCCAGGTTTCTGCAAGACTCGGGCAACAAAAGACACCATAGTTTGTTGACGCTGTTCCATTTGTTGCAATTTCTCCTTCAAAGCCTGCATTTGCATCTCAAATCCTTGCCGCTCACGTTCATGCTTCTGTAGCTCAACAACAAGTGCTTCTTTCTCATGTTGAAGCCTCTCAATGTCATCCTTCAAACTCTGTCTTTCCGAATCTGTTAATGGATTCGACCCTTGGAGATTTTGCAAAGAATGGCTATGAACAGGCTTCCGTCTGTGAATGTTCTTCATAAGGTGTGGCTGACCTCTGATGAAATCTTCATTTGCAAATTCCCATTGTTCTGGATCTACCTTTCTAAAACCCTATTGAATTGAACACAATCTGATTCAGCCTAAAATACATCAAAATAGAAAGCATATGGACAAATTGAAAATGAAAAGAACACAATTGGGAAAGCATTGGCTTACATATGTGTTTAGTTGTCTGATGAAGCTCGAGAAGTTATTGTGCTTAAAAAATCTTGGGAGTAAATCCCTTGAAAATTCTGGTGGATTCCATACAATAAAGCTTTTATTAGTCTGACTCCATGAAACAACTGAATCTGTGGAAGGATCATCCACCATCTCATACGTTTTTGAAAGGAAAGGTGGCAGCGAATTCGAACCGCCCTGAGATTCCTCCATCCTAAATTCCAATCTCTATTCAGAACCACAACATCAACATCAAAAACTTCACCCAGCAATGTGAAGATTCCCAATTCCAATCCTGCAACACGCAATAGCAAAATCCCGAAAAATCAAAAACCTATATTCCCATTAAGTAGAAGCCCTTTTAATCAGCAGGAGAATTTGAATTCCCAGAAACATTCTAACCCAATTCACAGGCATTGAATCCAAATTGGAAACTTCCAAAATCAAAGTCAAATAAAATCAAAAACCCCCCTTCAAAATCCCATAAAACCCAATTCAAAAACCCTAAAACTTGACTCAAAATTCAACAAACTAAAAACCCTTTTTCACCCTCAGAGAATTATCCCAAATCCCATTGCTGAGAGCTCAAAAGATATCAATAAATCCCAAATAATACAATACAGAAATCTAGAAACATCAAAAAGGACCCACTTCTTGAATTAAAACACAAACAAAAACCAGATAGAACAAAAGAAAATAATAGTAATCAAAATAATTTTATAAGCCCAAACGCAACAGTTGCAACGTAATTGTATTTATAGCAAAAACGACAAATATAAAATAAACAGCTCTTTGCTCTGTTCTGTTATTAGTTGGAAATAATAAAGATCTCCCATTTGACAAGTCGTTAAACAGCTCTATATAATAATAAAAAATTAGTCAAAATAACGAAAACTTGCAGCTAAAGAAAAACCCATATCACTAAATAGTAAATACCCAAAAAAAAAAAAGGGATTTTACCAAAAACACAGAAGCTGCAGAGAAAGAAAATGGCACTGATTTTGATTCGAAGAACAAAAACGACTTGTTCAGCTGTCGTTTGAGGTCTTTTTTTTTTTTTTTGGGATTATTTATCGCTGCAGGCCGAGAGTTGTTCCTTTAATTTTTGTCTCTGCGTTGCGTGCTCCATGGAAAAGAGACATTAACTAAATTTCATACATGGATTTATATAGGTAGTAATAAATTTTATGCTATCCCTTACAAGGAGCCTAAGCGACGGGTGTAGAATTCGAACCGTCACCTTTTTCTTTTTATAATGTTGAAAATTAAATTTTTGTAAAAATTTCAAAAAAAATACATTTTATACTAAAATTTATAATAAAGTTTTAATAAAAATAAATAATATATTTTTATTTTGTACTAGTTAAAAAAATACACTTTATACTAAAAATTTATGATAAAAATAAATAATATATTTTTATTTTATGAATATACTTCCTCTATTCATTTTAAACTGTTACTTCTTGATATACTAAAAATATTTTGAAAATATTAAAAAATTAAATAAGTGTAATAAATGTTATTAAAGATAAAATAGAAAAATAAAAGGTAATATCTTTTTAAATATAAAAATAACAGATAAAAAAAAATTTATTTTTTCTCAAAACATAATAATTAAAAAGAAACGGAAAGAGTAATCAGTAGGTATAATGTTGACAAAAAGAAAAATCATATAGTACTTCTAATTTTAACATATTCATTTATTTTTTAAAATTTATTCTATAATTTTAAATTCAATGAAATCTATCGATTTATCAATTTATGAGTACAGTAATCACTTAAATTTTATAAATATATTTCTTTTCTGCTAAGATATTAATATATTAATAATTATAATTGTTAAAAAAAGGATATTAATAAAAATATTTTAAAAAATTAAGAATGATAATTATATAAGCTATAATAACAAATATTTGTTGAGTATGTAATTAGCGAAAGGAGGCTCATTTTGGCATTTTGTTTCTGTAAATACTCGGGCGATGTTTTCCTTATTTATTTATTTATTTATTAGATATTTTTTATTTTGCTTAATATTTTAGTTTATTCCTTTTTCTATAAATCGTACACATGGATAGTATTAATGCTGCTGTTGTCTTTATTAGTATAGTGTGACGTGTGCGCTTAGGTGGCAACGAAAATGAGAAATTAGTGAGGCCATGTACAATGAAATTTCTTCATGATTTAATAATTGTTCTTATAACGAAGACAATTGGATTCTCAAATTTTAATCGTCATAAAATTAACTTTTTATTACATAATTATGTTATTTTTAGCAGATTTTATATTCATATCTAGGGGCAAGCAAACGATTAAATTAATTCGGTTAATTCATTTTAATTTATTTATTTAGTTCATTTGGTCCAATTTATATTTAAATTTATTTTTAAATGTTAAAAATTAAAATTATTTTTTATTCGGTTTTCTAAAAAAAAATTCAGTTAACCAATTTTTTATTTTTATAATATTTTATATAACATATAATTAAATAACAATTTAAATATTAAAATTTAATTTTAGTTCAATGGATTCAATTTTTTACATAAAAAATCTTATTTCTTAATTTCATCAGTTTGGTTTTCTAAAAAAATTTGAATTTTTAATTTAAAATTTTGATTGATTCGGTTTTAAATAATTTTGATTGATTTTGTTAAACTAACTGAATGCTCACTTTATTTATATATCGTTTATAACTCGTATTACTAACAATCTTACTTACTAATTAAGTATAACTTAGATTAAGAATAATTTAATGATAATAAAGTAATCTAGGCATGCAAATTTTTCAAACCGTTAGCGAATTATTTAGATGTCAATCTTATAAACAAAAATAATAATACTAAAGCAATATGAATTGGAGAAAAATTTTATATTACTATTACAATGTCATTTTCCTTGGTGGAAGAGAAGAGATGTATGCGTAAGAGCTTATGCAGAGCCTAAGCTATGCTATTATTATAGCTAAATTAATTGTCCAATGTATAGATGGCGATATAAAAGAAGCATCTTTTTTTTTTTTTGTACACGTAGTCATAAGCTTTTGTTTAAATTCAATAATAGGAGTTATCTCTTTTGTCAAAATTTATCAAATCTAATAGCTTATATTCAATCTGAATCATTAATCTTAAAATTTAGTTGCGTTGTTAATTTTAACTACAGCAACTGCTTATATGATAGTCGCTTATACGACGAGATTATTATTTTTAAATTTGTTGATTTGTTTCTTGCAACCATTCAGTCTCTAAGTTGTACTTGTATTCGAGTTGAGAATTTTTCGTCCTTTTATATCAGAAATAATGAAAATAGAAAAGATTTTTTTTTAAAAGGAATGATAGAAAAGATTTTTAATGAAGCTGCTGAATGTATTATATTTGAATTTAACGGATAAATGTATAGTACTAAATTATAAATTTTTTTAAACAAAATTATAAAATTTATTTTATTATAAAATATTTAATTTATATACCACATATTCAATTATATAGTACTATAAATTGAAGGTAAGTAAGAATTTTAATAATAAATATTATTTCTAGAACAATTAAAAGAAGTCTAACTTTTAAAAAAAGGTCTGACTTTATTAATCACAAATGACGATGGCCAAATTCGTACTTTTACCTTTTTTTTTTCCATAAGAAAGAAGGCAAGAGCTAAGAAAAACATATTACATCAAACATTGTCTAGAAATAGCAACTCCCACCAAATTATCGAACAACAAATTTTGAAGACCCGAAGGGATCTATCTAACTGCACACAACTTAGACAACACTGAATGACAGTATTAGCTAAAAAATTAGTGCAATACTTAGCCTCCCGGTAGATATAATTGACCTGAACCACTCAATTCCTTCTCATCAAGAGATTAGTTTCATTAAAGAGAGCAGATTTTGTAAGGGACATGAAGACTGACCCTTCATGATATCCACAACGCAATTGTTGTCCACCTCAAGAATAACATTTCAGACTCCCAAACCCCAGGCAAGCCAAAGGCCATAAATCACTCCCCAGCATTCCGCCGCCAGGACACATTCATACTTTTACCTTTGAACTTTACCCTTGTTTTTATACAGTTTCCATTAAGAAAACATATCATACACCCCAAGAAGGGGAAAACAAGAATTCTTCCACAAAGGAAGAGAACAAAATCAGAGGATGAAAATAAATCATCATCCTTGTATAGGGGCTGCTATATCAGTAACCACTATCAGACAAATTAAAACCACAACATAACTTAAACTAGGATTGATTGGACCAAACTACAAACAAACCCAATAGCCTAGGTCAAGGGGATGATAACCTCCATTTGCTATTGCTGCAGAAGTCGCCGACCATATTTCTTTCCACTGAAACAACTAGAGCTCCAGCAAACACTACAACCACTGATGCCGAGATCTGGCACACACTGAAGCGACCAACAGTTGCCAGTAGAAGGAGCTCATACTAGCCTTGGTTATGACTGACTTCTTCCAATCAAGAAACTAATCTCATCACACCCACACTGCTCTATATGGCAAACAAACTGAACTTGATATTGAATTATACTCCATGGGATTAAACCCACACAAAGCACCAAAAATTTATTCATAAGATGAGTTAATAACTCATTAAAATTTGAGATCTAAGCCCAAATCAAGTTAACTACTATTAATATTGCAAAAAATAAAGACTTTCGGGTGATTTTTGGCCATCTTGAATAGTGAAAAGAAAAAACTAGTTACTGAGGAAATAAACGATGTACGGACAGTAAGAGACCCCCAATTGAACTTTACCCTTTTAACCTATTACACCTTTAAACTTTTAATTTTATCTATCGTACATTTGAATTTCTATTTTGTACCTAAATCACTTTTGATTCAAAGTAGGTGAGAGCATTCCTTAAACGCGCTCCAACATGTTAAAAAAATAGTGATGTGGACATATATGTCATATTTATATATTCACTTTTTTACAATGACAAAAATTACAAGGTTAAAATTGTAAATAACCTTTTAACTTAATCAATATAATCAAATAAAAGAAAAAATCCCCAAATCACTTTAAAGCTTAAAATCCCTAAATTACTTAAATATCTCCATTTCCTAAATCACTTATTCAATTGAATCAATAGAAAACTTCAAAAACAACAATTGACTTTTTTTTTCCATTTTTAAACAAGTAATCATTTCATGGGTGCATACAGTATTAACACAGTTAGTAATGGAACCAAGAAGCCTAACTCTCTTAAGAACGTAATGGCCCGTGTCCTTTTAGTCATTGTTTCAATTATCTCGTCGGCAAGGCATGCAACTTTGATGACTTTTGCCTCTTATGTTTGCTAGATAATTTCAATTTTGTTATTGCCAGAGCTGCCAATACCAATGTTACATCAACAGCAAACAATGCTATTAAGTCAGCATGTCCACCTAGACATGATCTCAACATAAGTAAGGATTGGATCAAATTCATCGGTGTTTAAAGATCTGATTGCAAAAGGTTATCTCTTACAGAGCTTTAAATTTATATTAGTAGAGACACCATTTGGATAGCACATGTTCGCGTTGAAGGAGATTGGATGAAAAGAAAAGGGGGAAAAGAGGAGAAATTGATTTCGTAAGTGTAAAAAAAAATTAGCTTCCACATCAAATGATTAAATCCCATTAACGCACTTCTAATTATTTGGTTACAATAGCTTCTCCATGTTGTCATCACATGTGCTTGATAGAATTTAAAAATGATAAATAAGAAGTGCTATTGGCATAAAATAGAAGTTTAAATGTGTGATAGAAAAAATAAAAAGTTGAAATATGCAATAGATTAAAAGGGTAAAATTTAGGAGAAATTTCACCATATGTACTCTTTGACTAACTTTATTTCGTTCATGACTCGAAACGTTTATTTTTTTTCACTTGTATTTTTATTGTTTTCATATTTGACCTTAAAATGGTCTATTTTTAAAAATTTGGGATGAATATCGGCGTTTTCTGTGTGCTTTTTGGCCTAAACATAGACCCCAATGGCATGCTTGGAGTGATTGTAAAAGATCTCAGTATATCAATGCAATTGAGAGCATGTATGACATCAGACCACTATGTAACTTTCTCAATAAACAACTCAATCAGCATGGATAGTGTGTCAGCCTTTTACTATAAAATGTCATGTCAGTGTTTGTCCGAAGTAGTTAGCAAAAGAATTACAATCATCACCATTTAACTTTATATTCTAAATAATATTTTTTTAATTTAAAATTTACTATTATTTAAAATATAAAAATTAAGCTAATCAAATAAAAAATTATCTATAGTATTCAATAATTATTTGTTTCATAATTATTTAGAATTTAGAAATTAAACCAATTAAAGTAAAAATTACCCATAGTATTTAATAATTATTTTTCAATAAAAATAACAAAAAAAATTATAAAATATATCTAATAAATTATTATTTTTATTATTTATAATAATAAAAGTAAAAATTATATTTATGGTCTTAATTTTATTATTAATGATGAAAAAACTGAAAAAAAAACAACAAACAAAAACAAAAATAAACCAAAATAAACAAAAATCAACAACTCCAATTTTTTGTTGCTTTTGTAAATTTTTGTTGATTTTGTTATTTCAGTTGT
>CATIWM010022400.1:0-35564 GCA_949671775.1 Mallotus repandus | reverse complement strand
ATAGATTTATTAAAATTATAACTTGACTTTTGAGTTAGTGTGAATTTTATATAATTCAAAAAAATATATTGATGGAGATATGCGTACATGTCTTAAATTTAGTTAGTATTAAAATTTTAAATTTTAAATAATTAAAAAATTAAAGAACTAAATTATTTTATTTTATTACAACTTATGGATTAAACTATTTTATTTTTATAAATTAAGGGAGGTAAATAAATTTTGATATAAAAAACCTAACATAAAAGTTAACGAAGTGGCTTAAATATTGATGGAATTAAAATGAAAGGATATAAATGTTTGATTTTTAATCAAGAGGGAGGAGAGTTAAAATTATGTCAAACCTCATAGTTTATTTAGTTATAATGATTTTTTATGAAAATTTCTAAAGAGAGAAACAAATTAGTATGAAAGTGAAATTTAGAATTCTAATTTAATTTTTTTCTCTCTAATTTTTTTATCAAATATTTTTATTTTTGTCCGTCGCTAATTATCTATTAGATCGACAGTGATTCATTATTATTTTTTTATTCTTATTTATTTTTTATCAATTTATAGCCAATCAATGCTATGTGGTGGAATATAAAAATTATTAAAATGATTACTGAGTTACAAATCAAAATAACTCTATTGAGATGATTAAAAAATTGCAACGGATGATTCACATTTTAAGTGAGAGCTTTATTTTGGTGCATTTTAATTGTACTTATTTTATCTATTTGTCTATTAAAATATATATTTTTATCTTAATTTCATTCATTTTTTTCTCAAAAATATAATTTAATTTTCTTGCATATTAGACAAATATTTGATTTGAATATATAAAATATTATTTATTGTTCAAATTGGGATCTTTTTTTTTATAACTTATAAATAAATAAAAATTGTTTAATTTTAAATATTTTTATTAGTTATTTAAAATTGAAAAAAATTATATCAAATTTTATGTTAAATGAAAAATAATTTCCGTTATGAGCATATCTTAATTTTTAAAAATTATTTCAAAAATTAAATTATCAAAAATTGAACAGTCTAATAAAATAGCTATAAGAGTTTGATCCTTAAATATGTTCTCTTATAAAAAAATACATTATAATTAGAAAAAATTAAATTACACATTCTTTGTACACTAATAATAGTTTTCTTCTAGTAAAAAAAGTGAAAAAAATTGCAAGAATAATAATTTTCTAATATTCCTATCAAACAAAAACTTTTACTCAATATCTATTTTGGCAATATCATTACTCATTTTAGGACAAAAGTAAGTAACGACTTAAAATTGACACGTTAGGATAAAATTTTATCCCAAGTCCCAACAACTAAAATAAGACTCATGGTAAATTTTCTTCAAAGCATATTGAGACTTTAGGTATAAAATTTAATTTTTATTGTTATTAATTTAAAAAATAAAAAATAAATTTTTATTATATAATTTATCAAAATTTAAAATATAAATAAATAAAAAATAAATATATTTTATATTTTAATTTAATATATTATTTTATTTATAATATTTAAAATAATATTAATTCAATCATAATATTTATAAATTTATATACAATTTTATTTCTGATAAATGATTAATAAATTTTAACTATCACAAATATTAGAAATGAATTAATATTTTTTCAAATATCACAGTAAAATAGCATAAAGATACAGAAATATAACAATTTACCCATAAATAAAACTCCCCCAGACACATCCTTAAAGTTACTGTCTCTTAACGGCTCAAGTCTCTGCCCATCCCCAGTCCATATTTAACTCTCAAAGGCTTCTCTGCTTGTTATTATAGTTTTTTTCTGTTTTCCTCTCTCCCAGCAATGTTATGTAGCTCCGCCACAACGACCGCCACTTCCAGAAATGGCCGCCAAATGTACTCACCGGAGCAACAACATCGGATCCTTAATTCTCGAACACTCCTCCACCGGCACCAGCAGCAGCCATTTCCGTCACTGGTCGTCCTCATTCCGCCGTAAAATCTTTGACGCCGTCAGCTGTGGTGGTAGCTCTCGCTATCGACATCACGAGGACGATTTCGCTTCCACCATCACAACTACCACCACTGCCACTACGACCACCGCTGCCTCTACGACCACCACTGCCACTACCACTACAAGGAGTAGTGTAGGAAGAGTGAAGAATGGGAAATCGGAGAAATTATCTGATCTCTTGAGTATAGCTGAGGCTGAGACTGAAACTGAGACGAAGAAGAAAGTGGAAGTTTTAGAGGAGTTGAAATCAGTAGTGAAAGAGCTGCAGATTGAAAATGATAGCAAGAGAAAAGAAGAAGCTGCTTCTCGTGTAAGATCACTAGCAAAAGAAGATTCTGGAGCTAGAGTTACTCTCGCTATGTTAGGAGCTATTCCTCCTTTAGTTGGAATGCTCGATTTCGAAGATGTTCAGCTACAAATTGCTTCCCTTTATGCCTTACTCAATCTTGGCATCGGCAACGATGCGTAAGTTTGTTTATTCGTTTATTTTTTTATGTTTTTGCGATTTTTTTAATTGGTTTTAGATGTAAATAGTTCTTAATTGCGCGTAATCGTGATTTCATGACGATGATTGATAAATGGGATACAAGGAGAAGTCATTTTCTGTACGGTGCTTGTGGGTAGTTTTGTTTTTGAATATAATTTGGAGGAAGGTTTTTGTGTTGTTAACTTCAATTGTTTACATGATTAGGTTATTGGAGACTATATTTTTGCCTTTTGATCGATAATGTAATGTCATTTTCTTGCATTTGTTGCTTTCTGTTTATTATTATTACTATTATTATTGTTAATGGTTTTTCTTGAATCTCCTTTTTAACACTGATCTCATTCTTTTTTTTTCTTTACCTAGAAACTGTGTTCATATGTCAACACTTGTGTGAGATGCCACTTTCCTTGTTTCCTGTGCTATTTTCTTATAATAGTTCCTTTTAGATTTAATTATGTTTTGTCATCCTTTTCATTTCCTTTTCCCATAATCTTTTTCTATTGATTTAGTTTTAGAGAAAGCAATTTCATAAACTCTTTCTGGACTTGTTTTGCAGGAATAAAGCTGCAATTGTTAAAGCAGGTGCTGTTCACAAAATGTTGAAGATCATTGAAACACCACACCTTCTGAACCCATCCGTGTCTGAAGCGATAGTGGCAAATTTTCTTGGCTTGAGTGCACTGGACTCGAATAAACCCATTATAGGTTCTTCTGGTGCAATCCCCTTCTTGGTGAATACCCTTAACGATTTGGACCACAAAAGCAGCATCCAAGCGAAACAAGACGCCCTTAGAGCTCTGTACAATCTTTCAATTTTCCCTTCTAATGTATCATTTATTGTAGAAACAAATTTGATCCCATTTCTCATGAATACGCTGGGAGACATGGAAGTAAGTGAAAGAATTCTTTCGATTGTGAGCAACATAGTATCCACACCAGAAGGTAGAAAGAAAGTCAGCAATGTGCCAGATGCTTTTACGATTTTGGTAGATGTGTTGAATTGGACAGACTCACCAGGATGCCAAGAGAAAGCATGCTATATATTGATGGTGATGGCACATAAAGCCTATGGGGACAGACAGGCCATGCTTGAGGCCGGAATTGTATCATCATTGCTCGAGTTAACACTTTTGGGTAGCACATTAGCTCAGAAAAGGGCTTCAAGGATCCTGGAATGTTTGAGAGTAGATAAGGGGAAGCAAGTTTCAAACAATTATGGTGGGAATTTGAGTGCAGCAGTCTCTGCTCCCATTTGTGGGTCTTCATCATCTTCAACTAACCCAAATGGAGTTTCAAAAGAGTGTTTGGAGGAAGCAGAAGATATGATGAGCGAGGAAAAGAAGGCAGTGAGACAACTAGTGCAACAAAGTTTGCAGAACAACATGAAGAGAATTGTCAAGAGGGCGAATTTACCACAAGATTTTGTTCCATCAGAGCATTTTAAGTCCCTCACGGCAAGTTCAACCTCAAAAAGTTTACCATTTTGAGGTGATTGGATGCAGCAAGATAGGGGATTAAAATTGAAAAGGAGCACCCTGAAGTTAGTCTTCCTATTATTATTCTAATTGCTCTTGTGGTCTTGTTAGCAGCATTGTTAGCATCATATAAAATAGCCATCATGTGTCAAATTTTGTAAAATTTCAGAATCTTATAGTAAATATTTTCATTCTCTTTCTGAATTTTGCTTGAATGTGTTACATGACTTGGGGTGATTTATTTTGGTTTAAATCTGGATGTATCTGCAGAATGGTTCCAAGGTCATAACCTCTAATAGAAATTACTTAAAAATTAAAAAAGAAAATATGTTCCATGAGATGCTTCTCTGTCGGTGTGTGTTACAAATTTGGAAAATTTAGGAGGTTTGATTTTCTTACTTTCATTTGGTTGTACATGTTTGTCAACCTCTTCACTGTACCTTATAATTTTTATATTCCTGCCATAAGCATCTGTTTTTGAAGAGGGGTGTGGTCGTTTTCCTCTGTAAAGAATTGGGGACTGTTCACCGCTTAATTTTCATATAGAGAATCTTTCACTGTATTAGCTTCTGTTTTTTTAAAAGGGTCTGCAGACTTCATCCGGAATCTTTGGATTTACATAGTTAAATAAATTATATTTATTTCCATGTTGTGTTTATAGTAGGAACATAAACGATTAATTTTCTTGAAATCTTTGTTTGTGACCTGCTGCTTAGCATGTGCATTGACCTGATTTACTGATCTGTTTTTATCTTTCCCTTTTTTTTTATCCATTTACAGGCAAGGAGAGAAGGGAGAAGAATCTGAGATGAGCTGTCTGCTTATATAATTTATCCACCTTTTCTCCTCACGAGGTATAATATTTTAAAGTGATGTTACGTGGTGGGGTACGGTCGTTTTGTGATCTTATTTAATCTTATCTTTTCCCTGTTATTTGTTGTTCTTTTCTGTAGCAATGTACTAATGTAAATATACTGTTGTAAACTTGTAACATAATTCACATCCTTGCAATTTTCGAAGGCTTGTTCTTATGCTGAAGGAAACTCCAATGCTTCCACCACAAGATGCCATTTTGAGTGTATTAGACTAAGTTGCTTTAAAATGTGCATTATTACTTTGGCTTGTCTAGTTCAGGCTGTGGTTCCTACTTGAACATTAGGAAAGAGGTTAGGTCAGTTGTTTCATCATTAATCAAGCAACTAGATGACAAAATGACGATGACAATGGCAGAACTTCAATCTTCCACAAACTTTTCTTGTTGGATTTCATAATTTGCTGTAACCCAGTTAACACCTTTTGGCTTATTTGTGATTTCTTTTAGGAATTTTTAAATGTCTATAAAGAATTACTGAAAGCAATAAATTCTACCCATGTTTGGTGCAATCTTGTACTAGCTGCTTCTGCTCAATAATTTATCTGCCTTCTTGATACGGCAAAACTTTCAGTTGCTTTGCTGAAGAGAGGTGGTCATGGGCACTAAACACAATTTGCCATTAGTAAATTAGTTATGAAGACTGGTACTGTATTATTCTAGCCCTTCATCTTACAAAATTAATAAGTGGAGCTTCCATCAAAAATCAGTGCAAGCTTTAAGGATCCTTCAGCAATAAAGGAGCATGTGAGCAAAAAGAAATAATTATTGGGAGGTATGGTAGCAGGCTTATGGGTGAGTTCAGCTTCCAGTTTCATATTTATTATTGTTTTCCACAGATAGATTGGCTACCTCTTATAACACCTAATAGAATTAGTGGTCCATACTCCATACGTACAACTCTCCCTTTCTTGTAGAGAATGTGTCTTGCAGAACTAGATGGAACTGTAATTAAACCAAGTGATATTACTACAAAATTACTAGCAATAATTTGTATCTTGTGAAGTAGGTTGATAGGAAAATTGTTAAAAGAAACATGCACTGATAAGGCATCTTTGATTTTTGATGCAAGAAAAACAAAGTAGTAATAATTGAATGTACTAGGAGGAGAGTAAAGAGGTGTGGACTGGTGGGTCTCGTTTCTGTTTCTCTTTGTAGTGACCGGTTTTGCCCATATATGATTTTGCCCTGCTCCTGAAAAGAAAATAAAAAAAGGAAAAAGGAGAAAGAATAATTTTGACTTTTTCTTTGCCTTTTTTTTTTTCCTTAAAGAATTTCAAACAGTTGGTTGGGGACTTGATTAAATTGATAAATAATGCAAATTGCAGTTGTGAAGTTTTCTTGAAATTTTATGGAGCTGGCTACTAAGTGCTAGCATCCAAGCAAATGACAAGTTATGTATGCTCTCTTGCCAACAGCAGCCACCAAGTTGTGTTAGGATATGCAAATTTTTTATATAGACTTCATTTTTTTTACTTTTTAATGAAGACAGGACATGCTCATGAGTTGCCAATCTTGTAGTGGTGATGCCCATAATTAAACCCAAAAAATGAAAGTTCCCCTCGAAGCCATAAGCACTTTTATAGATTTGGACATCCCTAAAGAGATGTTAATCAAAGGTCATACCTAATTAACTTAACCAGCAGTTGTATCTAAAGGGGGAGGAAAAATAAAATAAAGCCACAGATGAAGCTACAATCAGATGTACAGGAGAAGAAATGGGGTATAATTGTCTCCTAACACAAATCATATCTAGATGGGGTCCTGCAGCTCTTATTATGCATGGTAACGTGACATGTCAATTTCACTGATCCAACCGCCCAAATTTGATGGGTCCATCTCATGCATATATTTAGGGAAGGAGGCTCTACCAGATAGATTTTTGACCCCTGGTCCTGATGCCCATGTTTATGTTTATGGCCGGTGCACTCACTCCTGGGATCAAATGTATCATCCTAACGTCAATATGACCTCGAATTCCCACCGACAACCAAACCAATGCCTCAACCTTAATAACTTTCTAAAACGTATTTAGTGGATGCAATTTAGACATTATCATATGCTTGATAGGTATTTAAATTTCCAAAGGAACACTTCATTTGACGTGGGGATCAATATTGTCTGTATCTGATTTTGAATCCAAATCTTTGGTATAATATCATAGTATCAACATGGCATTAATGACAATAACACAAGCAATAAGTAGGTTACGTCCCCATAAGTAAAGAAAAAAAAAACACACTGTTGCTGCCTGACCAGTGGTTCCATATTTCAAACTTAGCAATTAAATATCTACAACTAACACACAAAATGTGGCTCGTTTCCTCTCTACATTCCAAGAACTAGAGAAAAATTAAAAAAGAAAAAGAGGGAAATGGAGAAAAACGTTTTTCTTGACTGAGCTTATGGGACCATGAAAGTTGTTGAACGTAAAAGACCATCTAAAAAAAGTGGTAAGTTGGCTGTTGGTTGAGATACTGTCAGAATAGATTGAACTGATATGGTTAATTCTTGTCTTCCCCATATCTTACGCTGCAGTTTTAAATGCAGGGCTACTCGGCATTAAATTGATGCCTACCTACCTCAAGTACTTTCGCAGCAATAAATGAGTACACAAATAACATCTAGGACTGTCCAAATTCGAGCTTTGAGTAGAAAACTTCCACCCAAAATACAAAATGGATTTTTCAGTGATATACAAAACAAAGTGATTGTCGTCTAGGCTCAAGAGGTTTACTAGCAATGTTCACTCCATGAACTCATTCACGAGCCTCAGTCCAAAAAAGAAAATCATTCTTCATGAGCCCCCCCTCGTAATTGCAGACGTAGGTAGAAATCTCGCGCATCTTTCCTTGAGTGATTCAGAATCTTGCGTTGCACAATGACATCAAGCGCTGTTTTCTTTTGCTTATTATTATTATTATTTAACAGTTTCCATTAGTGATACCATTAGACGCTTAGAACACCATTTAACTAATGCTGATAGTGAGACTTTCAACATAATCTTTCTGCCTCATCAGAATGAGGACGGTAGACCCGTAACCCCATTCTGATGGGATAGCAAGAGAATTATGTAATTTAAAGCCATGTACCTCTGCTATGGTTCACTGGATAGATTCATGAATAGCGTACTAACACAGCATTGAATCGCAAAATGAACTCATCATCTTAACTTAGTTGCTTATGCATTGATATATGTCAAAATAAACATATAACAAATAGTAGTAATTTCTTCAGAGGTAGCATATAATGCATGAAAACAAACAACAATTAGCAACGTTACATACTGGTCTCTGAAATATAATTCTTCCTTTAATATAAAGCATATACACCTACTGCAATAACAGGCACCTGCCGCCCCTAAATTCAAAACCCATGCACCTGTTTCTACAAAATAAAAGTCTAATACTTTTAAGCATGTTTACTTGCTCTCAGTAAGAGGGAGGTACACGCCTTCTGCAGCTAGCCAAACATTATCCGCACGCTTTTCGCGGACACCACAAACCTGTACATGCTCAAAGGTCAGTGAGAATAAGGAAGCAGAAAGACTGACAACTACAAAGCAACATAACTTTGAAACTGCGATTGCCAAGAACACTGGGTCTTCTAAGGAATTGCCAGAGTTTAATTTTAATGTTCGCTATACTGGGATTCTAGTTCAGAAATGTATACTAAACATGCATGAGATCATAGACTAAGTTCTATATGTTAACAATCTGGCAACCAACTAAAAAGGTTTTACCAATTTTCTTGTTCACTTTTTTAAACAGCCAACATGTTTCCCTGGTAGTACTAACAGTAGAGCAATGTTCTCCCTCACCTCTTGCTGCCCCCCAGCTATCCGTTGGTATTTCTTGTCATGACTGTGCAGGTAGCCACCTGTGTCAACATGTTGGAGCCGAATCCTTTGGTTTTGCTTCCAAGTTTTCCCACTCCCTTCAATCATTAGCCTGGAAAGAGCCAAAAATAAATTTACTAAACAAAAACAAGACGAAAATAAGAAAAACATGAAGAATTCTTATTTCAGTCTGACCTCCAGAAATCCCCAGTATCAGATTCAGACTCTCCTCCAAAGCAGCTAACCTACAAAGCGAAAAGTGCGTGTCTTGTGTCATTAGTGATGTGGAAAGTTTCTCATGTCCCAAAAAGGTAATCTTTATGCCTGATAAAGATATTTTAGGCACAGTATACTGATAAAAAGCTCAATCAAGAATGCAGCAATTTTATTGACAAAGCCATATCTCAACAGACTTCTCAATGCATAATGGTGGCGTTTAATATCAAGAAAATGCCTCATCTGCAGGCCCAGTTGCTGCACAATAAATGCAAACCCTCAAAAGGACAGCACCCAGGAACCTCAGAAATCTCAAACATCTAATGATCAAGTATCCTTAATATGAAAGTCCATCATGAACTATGGTGTCCACTCTACTCAACTGTATGGTAGTTTACATGTCATGTATAATCATTACATGTATAATCATTAAATCTTTTCCTGTAGGCAGTGTATTCTGTGCCTTAAAGAAGCTTGCAATTAGATCTATACCAAGTTATATTCTGTGTCACCTTACAATAGAAGATGGATTTTATGAAAGTTTTAAGGAAACAGGAGTTATGTTCTGTGTCAACTCATACTAACCTCCATGTTGCCTGATATTGGGGATGCATGCAAATGGCTGTGCAGCCATTTTCTAGTCCTCATGTGTTGCAAGAGGATAATTGTCCCACTCTTGATGGCATCACCTTGCTTGGCATTTGTTCCGGGCTGAGGCCTAACAATCTATAATAATAAATGTCATACAATATCTGTAAGTAAAACATCCATAACACTTAAAAATAACACTTAAAAACAGCAGACTTATTTTGCATAAACACAAAGGAGCACTAAAGTGAGAACACAGTAAACGTAAAATTTCACCAGCATGAATTAAAATTGCAGTTAGAAACAAAAAATCAGTACTTCAGACTTTCATGAAAGCAAACTATTTCCTACAACATACAGGAGTTTGCAAGGAACCCAAGTACATCCATTCAATTGTGCGCCAACCAATTATTTGCTTTGTGTTTGCAGACTAACAACGACTGTATAGAACCTATCTTCTTAGCCATCACTTGCTTTCTAAAGAAGCACATACTTAGAATTCAAAATAATTTCTGCTATAAATGTGAACTTATTTCCAGGATGGAGAAAATAGCAACCAGCATATAAAGAGATACAAAACAATAGTTACCCAGTAACTATTGGCATCATCAACATTAGGAAATCCAGTAACAGATTGCTGCCCACTGCCAGAACCATACGGTACATCATGGGAATGGAGTCGAAATTTTGTCCTCTCGTGCATCAACTTGAGAACTGCTCCATAAGTAATCTGCACAAAAAAGAAAGCATCGCAATTGAGATATAGGCAA
The DNA here is from genome assembly GCA_949671775.1 of Mallotus repandus. Taxonomy (NCBI): domain Eukaryota; kingdom Viridiplantae; phylum Streptophyta; class Magnoliopsida; order Malpighiales; family Euphorbiaceae; genus Mallotus; species Mallotus repandus. The sequence continues at coordinate 25,325 of CATIWM010022400.1, read as the reverse complement.
CCCATATTCCACATTTCATTCGTTAGTTTGTTTTGTTAAATTTAAGAGCTTTATTCGAAATCATTTCTTCCTTTTCCATTCCCGGATCCCAAACAACTCAATTTGGCTATCATTCAGTGATATAATAATCACCATTAACGTAGCAGAGGTGAAGGGTCGTTTCATATACCAAATTTTTAGTGGAAATACACATATGATACGATTAATACTTGGAGACTACAAGATAATAGCTTTAGAATAACACAATCTTAGTTACCTAAAAATCCATTAAAATTAATAACTTTGACATGTTTTCTAAAAAAATAACAATTTGAAAATAATGAATATAGTGAAAACAAGAAGATATTTACCTCAACAGCTTCAGATGATGATGATGAGGAAGAGGAGGAGGTAGCAGATGCAGACGAAAATGAAGCATATTCAAGATCAAGATTCAGGAATAGTAAAATAGAAAGAGCAAAGAATGCAACAGCCATAGCAAAAAGCAATCCAATAAACCAGTTCTGTTGCCAAAATGGTATCGGTTCTCTGTATACAATTCTTGTTGGAGCTGTTTGTGATCGTGATTGCGATTGTGATGACGACGACGACGAAGAAGAAGAAGAAGAAGGTGGTTTTCTTCGAGAAGGAGCTTGTGGAATTGAAGGAGCCACGGTTAAACTTGTAGGGATTAATTTGCTGAACTTTTTTCTTTAGGGTTCGTAAAGTTACAGAGAAATTTTTGGATTGCTTGCAATGGATCTGCTGATTTTTTTTTTTTCTCTTTTGTTTTTGATTCAGGTTTTGATGCAGTGTTTGGAAAAGACTTGTTCGTGTTCGTTTAGACACGTTGGACGACTTGGTTTTAGCCAATGAGATGTGTACACCTGGAATTTATGGTGACGTGGAAAATTTCTATTTGATATGATGTGACTCTCTCTTTGACACCCATTTTCTTCATTCTGAGTACACTTTTTTTCTGAATATTGACCCAAATTAATTAATCAGAAATTCTAGTCTCCTCCTCCAATTGCTCTATAACATATGGTTAAATTTATAATTTATAAATATTTATTTTATTTCTGCTGATTAATCATGGAATAATTAAAATATATATTGGAAAATTGGGAGATGCTTGTAAATTTATATAGTCATATGAAATACATAAAAAATTACTTAACTCTATGATTATCGTATTTTTAAATCAAATTTTTTTATCTATAATGAAAATACATATGATAAATATTTTTAAATGTTCACATTCAATCAACAAAAATATAATATTTTATGAGAGGTTTTTTTATACTAAATACGGCTAGATCTATATATAAAGTTTTTAAATTTATTTTTATTTAATTATAACTGTCGATTATTTTTTATAATAATACATATAAAATGTATCGATGAATATAATTAAATTAATAATAATTTAATAATTTTAATTTTATTTGTATAAATATAAATGTTTATATTATAGAATAATTTATAAAAGTATTTTATATTTGAGTAATAAAAATTAGATATATATTTTTAATATCTCGATTTCAACCTATGTAAACATAAAAATGTCTTTATTTTATATTATAAATTGTAAAAATAAGATCTGAAGATTTACTAATATAGTGACATAGCTTTGGTCTTTACCTTCCTTTTTCTCAAATTTTTAAAAAATTCCTATTTTTATATTATAAATTCAATTTATAGGAATTTTCCTTTCTAAAATGGCTGGCCGAGCCTTAGCTGGTTCGTATTGAAATGGGCCAGAGAAAGCTAGCCAGACAGAGCCCAAAACATCCCATTAAACACCGTTGCATGTGTTCATCAATATGGCCCATCTACTTAATTTTCTGTTAGCCTTGGAGGCACGCTGACTTTCTTCTGACAACTGCCACGTTTCCTTGCCAACAAACAAATCGACTGACTGCACTGTTCAAAAACCGCCCTCTGGCAACTTCCATTTTTCTTGTGAGTTTGTTTAAAGGCCTGATTTTTAGCTCAGGAGTCAGGAACAAGCAAAGACCCAGTTGTAAACATAGCAAGAAATGGCACCAGGAAGCGGAGTTTTTGCAGAGATAGTTGATAAAGATGGTGTTTATAAATATTACACCGATGGGGATTGGAGAACGTCTTCTTCTGGAAAATCAGTGCCTATCATCAATCCCACTACTAGAAACACCTCCTTTAAGGTTCAAGGTAGACCTTTTTGTCTTCTTTTTCAGTTCTTAAGCTCTTCAAATATGTATTTTTCTTTAATCAGATTGATGGGTGATTTCATTGAGCAGCTTGTACTCGAGAAGAAGTGAACAAGATCATAGAATCAGCTAAAACAGCTCAAAACACATGGGCAAAGACTCCTTTATGGAAAAGAGCAGAATTGCTTCATAAAGCGGCAGCAATCTTGAAACAGCAAAAAACGCCCATTGCAGAGTGTCTTGTCATAGAAATTGCAAAACCAGCTAAGGATGCACTGACAGAAGTATGTAAACAAATAAATATAAAACCATTCAATTACTTTGGACTTATTGCTTTGATGATCATAAGTTAGGGCCGTAATGTAGCCTTAATGTTTGGTTTTGACATAGGTGGTGAGGTCTGGGGATTTGGTATCATATTGTGCTGAAGAAGGGGTTAGAATTCTTGGAGAAGGGAAATTTTTGGTATCTGATAGTTTTCCTGGGAATGAAAGAACCAAATACTGCCTCACTTCAAAGGTATTTTCAGCTGTGTTTCTTTTTTCTTAATTTTGTTTGGGCACACAGTAGTGGCAGTTACCACCTGATTATTGCTCTATACATATATTTAATGTTCATATAGTTTAGTTTAGTTTTGGTCAAGTGGTTTTGTTTTCGCCCACTGATAGTGGCATTTCTCCTCAATTGTTCATCACATTAAAGTCAAGGTCTCTCTCATATTTTTTTATTGTGATATTAAAATGCACAAGGAATATCCATAGATTCACATAAAGATGCTATTATATATATTAGTTGTTGGAATTACCCTTCATGTCCACTTTTCATATGCTCCTTTTAATTAAACCTTGATTGGGTTCGTATCGTTGATATTTAGTGCCACATATGCAGAAACAACATACCCTGGTAGAATAGATTTTCTCTCTGTGCTTAGATGTTAACTAGAACATGTGTCAAAGCAGCCAGTGTATCGTTCCTGTTACTTGAATATCTAAACTATAAAATTATGGGTCAAGGTCACAAAAAACAAGTTGAAAGACTTTCAATTCAAATTGTCAAACCATAAGATCGGATACTTATAAAATGAGATAATCTGGATGTTACATAATGTCACAAACTAATAACATTGAAGTATCATTGTCAGCCTATTTCGAACAGGAAAGCGGATGCATAAGCTGCCTTGAAGTGACATTGTGCTTGTTTTTACTTTTTGTCCTTCTGACTTGTCCTTGTACATTGTTGAACTGCCTCCTGCGTGCAGATTCCACTAGGGGTTGTATTAGCTATCCCGCCCTTCAACTATCCAGTCAATCTCGCTGTATCAAAAATTGCTCCTGCATTGATTGCTGGAAACTCCCTTGTGCTTAAGCCACCAACCCAGGTACAGACTGCAATTTGTTTGAATAACAACAATATTTAGCAGTATTTTTGCATTCTGTGTATGCAATTTACCAAAGGACATTGGATTATAACCAGAATGTGATGTATCAGTCAAAAATTTTATAGACCTATATGCCCGTTTGCTGCAGGGTGCTGTAGCTGCACTTCACATGATCCATTGCTTTCACTTGGCCGGTTTTCCCAAGGGCCTGATTAGCTGTGTTACTGGAAAGGGTTCAGAGATTGGTGACTTTCTAACAATGCATCCTGGGGTTAACTGTATAAGGTAACATATTGCTATCGCAAGACTTCAGGATCTTTTGTTCTTAAACACGTTTATGCTTCTTTGTCGATCTCATTGCATGATTCCTTTGGTTCTGAATCTGGCATTCTGCATCACCTGGGATAGCAATGGCTTGTAATAATTCATCAAAAGAATAATTTCTAATGTTTAATTTAATTAACTATGTTGTCCATTGTCTTTGAAGCAAGGAGCAACGTTTAACCAATGGGCACTCTATGTCAGCTTTACAGGTGGGGACACTGGAATAGCAATCTCAAAGAAGGCAGGCATGATCCCTCTTCAGATGGAATTGGGTGGCAAAGATGCTTGCATCATTTTGGAAGATGCTGATTTGGATTTAGCTGCAGCAAATATTATCAAAGGAGGCTTTTCATACAGGTGAAGGGAAGGACCTTTTGTCAATTAAACCATTGTTTTGAAGATTTTCCTGTTAACTCCAGACTTAGAATCGTCTCTATTAACACGAATCATCTCACATATTGTAATATTTGCCAAAATAATTCTTTTGCTTTGCACAACCCACTTTCATGCCACTGGGAATATCTTAATAATTTTATACTGTGATCCATATCAGTGGTCAAAGGTGCACAGCTGTCAAGGTTGTTCTAGTCATGGAGTCTGTTGCAGATATTCTCGTAGAGAAAGTTAATGCCAAAGTTGTGAAACTGACTGTTGGTGCACCTGAGGATGATTGCGATATTACTCCAGTTGTTACAGAGTCGTCTGCCAACTTTATTGAAGGGTTGGTAATGGATGCCAGGCAAAAAGGAGCAACATTTTGCCAGGAGTACAAAAGAGAAGGCAACCTCATATGGCCATTGTTGTTGGATAATGTTCGACCTGATATGAGGATTGCATGGGAGGAGCCTTTTGGTCCAGTTGTACCAGTTATCAGGATAAACTCTGTTGAAGAGGGAATCCACCATTGTAATGCAAGCAATTTTGGTCTTCAGGTATGACATTGATCAGCGTTTTCTCGTCCAATTGCTAAGCATTTGCATAGCATCATCTATAATCTCTGCGACAATTATATGTTATTTGAATTTTAAAAAATTTATTTTATTTTGCATTTTGTCATGTTGATTTTAAATTGGAATAGTGTTATTTATGAACAACCTGAATTCAGGACTTTAAGTATTGGTCTCAATGCTTGGTTGGCCATATCCCAATCAATTAAGAGGTAAAAGCTATAGCTACTAGCATAATTACACAACTAGAATGGGAAACTCGTATATTTACCTGAAAACATATATCTCATTTATAAAGTTCCCGTTTTAGGTGCCTTGTGATGATCCATATCAGAAGTTCTCTGCATTGCAATTTTTTTCTTTCTTACGACGCATATTATTATCTTTTTAAGAAACTAAGCTCTTAGTCATTGCAGGGATGTGTCTTTACAAGAGATATAAACAAAGCAATTTTGATTAGTGATGCTATGGAGACTGGAACAGTGCAGATCAATTCAGCACCAGCTCGTGGACCCGATCATTTTCCATTCCAGGTGAATTTTCTCTCTGCAGTCAGAATTTACAGCTGGACTTTCCATGTTGGACATAATGACATAATTGCATTACTTAAAATTTCTTAGAAAGTCTAGTCATCATGTAATCCAAACTTTACTTTTTGGGTGCCATAGAATCAATCATCTAAATTATGAGCTGTAGTACCATTGCACGTGGCGTATTGATAAGGCACATCTTGTATTACCGGTCTATCGAAGCAATGAGTGACAGATAGTTAGAACAAATGGACAATGCACTGCCGTATATATGTAATCTTTTAGTTCTCAATTTAAGAAACTTGTACAATTGGAAACCACAGCTTGAAACTTTTCGAAATCTAATTGAATCATTGTAACCAATTATCGATTACTTTGTGCAGGGTCTCAAGGACAGCGGCATTGGCTCCCAGGGAATAACTAACAGCATTAATATGATGACGAAAGTTAAGAGCACTGTGATCAATTTACCTGCCCCCTCTTACACTATGGGTTGATATGTTCTTTACACGAATAAGAATGAACTTAATTATCATACTATGCATCCCTGTTATGCTATGTGTTGATATGGTCATTAGCATCTTTTTGCTGGCCTGTATGCTCGCAGACTCGCGGCAGATCAACTGGAGCTCTTAGAGTTCATTTGGCTGTTTGTAAAAGAGCACAAAATGTAAACTTGCTGTCATATATCAGTAAAATAGGGCAACGACGTGTCTGGTTATTGCAAGAATGTGTTGCAGCCAAAGTAAGGCTTATTGCTGAGCTTAGCAACTCTTGATCTATTGCCATGTTGATATCTGCATGACAAGCTCTATTTACCTTGTCAGCATTTCTTTTTTTTCTTTTTTTATCATTTGATACTTCTCGTATTATCCGAATATTTTGAAATTTGATCTAAATAATAATAGCAAAAAAATTTTCAGAGTTTGTTTGCATCTGCAGCAATATTATAGTTAATGAGCTGACGTTTATAAACAAAAGAAAACAAACAACCGTGCAATTATACCTGTGAACGCAACGTTGTGTTGTAGAGTACTACTACTAACATGTTTCTGTGCCATAGCTTGACATTATGAAAATCTGTTGGGAAAAGTGTAGCATAAAGTTGCCCTTGAATGACAGGTCACCGTTGAATTTGGATTCATATTTTACAATTTAAAAAAATAATTGCAAATGCGTAAAATGATATCACATGAATTTAACCACTAAATCAAGTAATAAACTTAAATTTTTAAAGTTAATTATAATTTGAGTCGAGTTAAAAAATTTATGGTTATTTTTTCAATTCAATTTTGTATCTTTTTGCCATGATTCATTTGAAAAAAAAAAAGTAAGTATGAAAATATTTTTTAATAAAAAGCTGATTTTTTTGGCAGTATCGAATAAAAAAAAATTGTTGGCTGTGGTATGTTTCTTGGAGTAATGACAAGCATGTCCTATGAAATAGAAATGATAAAACTTTGACCACTTTTTTTCCCCGTGTATTAATGTGGTGTGCCAAATGCCATGCCAGGGCAAACATATGTTAACACACAGTTAGAGAAAAAATAAATATGATCTGAAATTGTAGAAAAAAAATATTTTCAAAACAAATTTCCACAATAGCTAAACTTAAAATTAACTTAATAATATTTTTTAAAAAAAATTAACGAAATATGCAAATTATCATTAATAAATCCATGATTTCATGTTAAAACACATAGAGTGACACTACACTAATGCTATTGAAGCTTTTGCTATGAATTAGGTTAGCTTATGCAAATGCAATGCATGTTGAGTGAGATTAGTGCTGCATGTGGACCTAACTGTTTTATCCCATTTTCGACAAAAAGATTTTGTAACTAATATAATGAATAAAGTTACTAATACACGATCTTGTAAGATATTTCATAATCAGTAATAAATAAAGTTCTCAACAAGGTTATTTTTTTAATCATTGATCCAAAATCTTTTAAATTTTAATTAATTCAGTTTAATTTATACGTAATTAATTTTTTAATAATTTATTCAATAAAATTGTATGCACTATAATTCTAATTTTTTTCATAGCATATAACTCCCCATTTGTAATGTATCAACAAATATTTTAATTTTTGTATCAAGAATTTCAATCATTTGTACGGAAAATCGACCAAGAAATGTTTAAGAAAATTTTTAATATTACCATTAAAAAAAGTGTTTTAATTTTTTTAAATATAGTTTTAAAAAAAATCATTTGCACTTAAAAAAAAGTTTGGAAAGCTTAGAAAAAAAGGGCAAGAATATTTTTGCAATAAATATTTTGAAAGAATAAGAGGTCGTAAATATTAAAGTTGTAAAAAAGTTTATATATCACCCATAAATGTTTCCATTTAAGCAAATATTATCATCTAAATAATTAGAGTTTCTACTAATACTACATAGATAATTTAGTTAATTAAGTTTATGTTGCACATATTTCAATGTGTTAACTATGAAAATTTACAAACAATAATGTTGTAAAAATATTATTTATATATATTTTATAATAAAATTAATTGTTAATGGTGTGAGAAGAGAGCAGAGGTGGAGAACAATGGGCAGGTGTGGTCCTACCATAAATGACCCGAAGCCTGAAAATCCAAAAAGGGGCGGACTTGAAACCATTAATTAAACCCAAATTAACAGCGCGCGGCAGAATCCGAATTCGCCTTCGCTGGATTCTCCTTTAAAAGCATTCACAAAATAAATTACCTGAAAAAAGAAAAATCATTTCGTATTTATTTACGCTCTTTTTTTTAAAAAAAAATCATATCTACATATAAGTATATATATTTTTTCTTTTTCTCCTCAAAAAAGAAAAAAAACTCAAAAAAAAAGAAAAAGAAAAAAAAGGAAAAAAACCCTAACACACTGTTCTCTATTCAAAATCCCTAAATCTCGCCATTTCTGCATCTTCGAATCCTGGTTTCAATGGTGTGAGATTCAAGCAAGAGAGCGTGCGAGAGATACCGAAGGATCTATAGCTATCTGTTTGTTTATTTTTATATTTTTGTAGTTGTTGTTTTTGTTATTGTTAGAGACTGAGGGAAAGCGAAAACAACAATGGCGAACTCTGATAAAGAGCTGGAGCAACAGCTTATGGAAGCTGGAAATAAGCTTCTTAATCCTCCTCCTTCGGTGGATGAGCTTCTCCCTCTTCTCGACGTAAGCCCTAATTCTGTTTTTGTTTTTGTTTTTGTTTCTGATTATTTTTTTTAAATGTTAGGTTTTGCGTTTTGAATGTGATTATTAGCTTGCGTTTTTAAGTGGATTTTGTGATCTTTCTTTTAGGTATTATTGGTGTTAAGTTTGCTATATTTTATGCGTATCTCTGAATCTAGTACTACTTCGGTATCAGAAGATTACAACTGCTACTATGAAATTGAGTGACTTCAGTCACTATTAGGCTGCCCCTTTGAATTATATAATTTTTTCTTTTTGGGATTGAATGCGTGTGCTTCGAATTTAGAGAAAAAAAGGCAGAAAAAAAGTGCTTTTATTAATTTATATTTGGGGAATTCATTAAAAGGTAAAAGCATTTTTGTATCTTGTATTTGATATACATATGTTATCATGTAGCATGCATGTGTGTTTGCATTGTTCGCGCGCATTTTTGAATTTGTATATGCGCGGCTTTTTTGTGCTCCTAATGGAGCCTTCAATTGGTTTGTCATTTAAAAACAATCCATATCGGCATTTAAGTGTTTGAGATCTTTGTGGATTATGTAATAATTAAAGTTATTCCTTTTATTCGTACACTCGTACAACACCTAAATGATGCTGTGGTGTCATGTTCTATTAATAGGATAAATCCAAATAAAAAATCTGGCATATTTGAAACCTCGAGGCTGGTTTAGTATCTATAACTTCATTTAATATTGAATCACAGAATTGAAGCCGGAGATGCGAAAAAGAGTAAAACCTTTAAGATGATATTCTATATCTTGTGGTTGGTTGGGTGAATATTTTTGAGAGAGATGAGTTTGTGTATTAAAGTAGTTCTCAATGTAATTTGTTCCCTTCCATAAATGGAGATTCTATTGATGGAACATTTCTTGCTTTCCATATCTGGTCCTCTGTTTCTCAACCATATGTTTATTTCTTGCTTTCCATATCTGGTCCTCTGTTTCTCAACCATATGTTTACACGTGCATCGTTCTCTAAGCGTGTGTCGATTTTTCTTTCCATACAGAGAAAGATTAGGAGCTTCGTGTTTTTCTTCATATGTTAGTTAATAATGACAGGGTCCTCCCACGATGTCAAATTATATATTCATCAGAAAAATATTTCAGCATCCCGGTGATAAATTGAGAATACACACGCCCCTATGAATTTCATGGTGCAAAAAATTTGGGCCTTGGGTGCAGTGCCAGCGTGTTTTTAAAAAGCATTGCATACTCTTCAAACTACTGTTTCTTGCAGAAGCTTGATGGAACACTTTATGTTTGGGTGTATTTTCACAAGAATATTCCCTTTGCACAAGGTGCGAGACACACACACACAGATTACTCACATGTACCTTACTGTATTTATATAACTGACCATAAAGCTTGTCCAAATCCTTTGATATTACTTATGGAATTTAAATTACTAGGCAAATAATGCGCCTGCTTTTCCATTCCTGTGAAGACTTGAAATATTATTATAGAATGGAAATTGGATGAAGAGGGTTTAGGACCTTTTTGCTTCTGTAGTAGGACATGGTGTTGGACTATAGATTACTAGAGGAGGTTATTTGCAAAATTTGGGAGGTGATTGCGCTCTACATTTGTCTTTTAGGTGTCATAAATGTCTTTATGAATCTTATCTTCAGAAATTTGGTGAACTTTTTCTAATTAATTTCAGAAGTAGGTGCAGCACTCAATTTATAAGGATTGTATGATGCATGAGCTCATCGATTTTATAACTCAGGTTCAATTGAGATGCTTTCTTTTAAGGGGCTTGTTAGTTGTGAATGATGTAATTTTTGTGCATGTCAGTGTTTCTCAGCTTCACTGTTTTAAGTGGCAAGCATTTTGTTAATCCTTTATTCTCTTGTGGGAAACTGCAGCAAGTTGAGAACTGTCTATCGAAAGTGGAGCAGTCGCCTACACCATCAATGCAAAATGCACTTTCCCCATCTCAGAAAGCATTGGTTGCGGATCAACTTTTTAGGCATTCAGACATTGATGTGAAAGTGGCAGTTGCATCTTGCATTAGTGAAATAACCAGGATAACTGCACCTGATGCTCCTTATGATGATGACCAAATGAAGGTACCCAGGAGTCTCTGGTTTTTGAAAGCTTAAAACTTTTAAGATTTAAGGATATTGCTATTGTCATTGTTTTTTTTTGGCATCCATAACCTAGCTCTGCTTCTCCTTAGCTTCATTTCATATGCATGCAGGATGTTTTTCAGCTGATTGTATCATCATTTGAAAATCTAGCTGACAAGTCTAGTCGATCATATGGTAAAAGGACCTCAATTCTTGAAACTGTTGCGAAAGTTAGGTCATGTGTGGTGATGTTGGATCTTGAATGCGATGCTCTCATAATTGAGATGTTCCAACATTTCCTTAATTCTATAAGGTATGGACCTAGTGTCTTTGGTTTAGAAATGTGTTTCCTTGCTGATGTTTTCTCATTTGCTTTGTGATTCTTGTGGATGTAAATTTTATCCTCACTTGACTATGATTTTCACAAGGACAATTTATGTTTGAGCTCTTCCTTCTTTCAGTTGTCTTCTATGTCTTACACAAATGATTAGCATAGGTTTGATCTGTCAGCATTTGGAGATAATTTTTTATGCTTTTGGATGTCTGGATACTTTATATAGTTGTTGCTTTCTTTCATATGTACTGAAATGTGGGTGAGGTGTTGGGTCTGGACTCTGAAGTTCATTCTATGAAGTCTGAACATTAAAATCATTGAAACTTTTGCACTGCATTATTTTATAATGTCTTTGGTAAACTTATACTTTACTTGGGAAGTAGACACCAAGTGCACCATGGAGGAATGAGTTGCTTGCTCAAGTGGGGCAACAGCAATATACTTGTGTTTTAACTTCAACTATTAAATAATGTTGATAACATTGTTACTTTGCTGCTTTATTTTATGTACTTGTATGCTGTTAGGTCTTAGAGATTGTTCAATATGTTGTTTGTAAAGTACCTTGTATACTAAGGGTTCATTTTTTTTTAATAGGGATTATCACCCAGAGAATGTTTTTTCATCTATGGAGACCATCATGACCCTTGTCTTGGAAGAAAGTGAAGATATCTCTCCAGAACTACTCTCCCCGCTCTTAGCTAGTGCAAAAAGAGGCAATGAGGTCAATATCATTTCTATTGGTTATTTGTCTTCTTTATTCTTTTCTTCTTTTCTTGAATTTGCTATTGCTTTCTCTGTTTTTCAGGAAGTTCTACCTGTTGCTCGTAAGTTGGGAGAGAAAGTACTTGAAAGCTGTGCTGCTAAGGTTAAACCTTACCTGCAAAGTGCTGTGAAATCATTGGGCCTTGCTTTAGATGATTACAGTGACATAGTTGGATCTATATGCCAAGAAATGTCTGGTACTGTTGAGCAAAATGATCATGCTCCAAATGAAAATAAAGTAAGGTCTTGATTCCTCTGATGATAACATCACATTGCACTATATTGTGATGATATTAGTTGTTTACATTAGTATGCAGTAGTTTATATGTTTAGCTGTTTGTCTCTTTAGCTGAGATGATGGCTAGGTTTTTGAACATTTGTCCCTCTTTGGAATCTGTTTTTAATTGGTCTTTTACCAATCCATTGCTTTAAGGATCTTTTGACCCAAAATCATGCTTTTTAATGATATTTCAATTAACTTTAACTTCCTACAGGCTGATGAGAGCAAGCCAGCAGGAGCATCATCTGATGGGGCTGCCCAGGCACAATTCTCTCCTTTGTAAATTCTTTTTATTATTTTTGAACATCTATTTAATGATTGATTTGTTGGTTCAGGCTGATAAAGAGAAACCAGAAGAAGCAGGATCTCCTAAACAAGCAGGTCTCACAAATGACAGATCTCCCAAGTCAGTTGTTAGCAATGGTGTTGCCCAGGTTGGTGAGGATGACTCCTTGGCAGATTCATGTTCCTTAAAGAAGCAGGATGATGGTAATCATGCTGATCAACTAAAAGGTGGTGATACATCAAGCAATGCTGAGCCTGATATTTTGGATGCTGAAAAGGTAGTTAATGAGGAAAGCAAGCCAGAACAGGCTACTAAGAAGAGAGGGAGAAAAGTTAATTCATCAGTGAAGTTGGCAGAGCCTTCTGAGGGTTCTCATATTGATGCTGAGAAGGAAGCTGAAAAACTACCAGATGCTACAATTCCCAGCAAGGATGTTCCAAGTTCACCTCATGAGGAAGCATCCACTGATGCAACTGTCTCTTTGGAGAGTAAGAAAGAGGCTCACAGTAGTCAGCCTTCCTCTCCCAAGGCAGAAGAGGGTGAGTCCATGGCAGTTGCTTCTCCATCTGGAAGTGGCAGCCATCATGATGAAAATCTTTCCAAGAAGGCTGGACGATCAAAGAAGAAAGACAATTTGATCAAAGAATTGGAACTATCTGCTGATGATGTTCCCAGAAAAGCATCGGAAGGAACAAGTGACTCAGAAACAAAACCAACCAAACGATCTGCAAGAAAGGCACCTGCTAGGATTTCCAGTGAGGATAAGGCACCAACAGCAACAGAGGCATCCAAAAAGGAAAGTGGCCTTAAAAATGAACCAGAGGAAAAACCACTGAAGCAGCCATCTAAGAAGGCAGATTCAAGCAGTAATAGTGGTGATGGATCCTTATTAAACAAGTCTGAAGATAAGAAACAGCGCAGTCGTGGAAAATCTGTAGCTGAAAAGAATGCAGCCAAAAGCTCAACTAAAGATAATGAGAAGGTATGTTAATTTTTGTGTTTCAGCCTTAGGTTATAACTTACAGTTTGTTGAGTGTTTTTACATTGCTGAATTTATAAACAACATCAATAAGAAGTTAGTTATTAGTATTATTATAAAATTTTAGGAAAAAGTCTCTTCACCTAAGTCAGCTGCAAAATCAACAAAAGATGTGCATCAATTGGAAGAGACCCCCAAGACTGACACAAAGAGGAAGCGAGCCTCAGGCAGTGAAAAGGTATGAGTTCATGAAACCTCAATACATGCATATCTATTAGAATTGCTTATTTGATCTGTCCCCGTCTCTTTTTAGCGTGGAGCTGATATCCTACCATATATCAGCAGTGCTGTTACTATGCTACAGCTTTTCTTCTCTCTAGAAAATTTCCTCCATGATACCCTTCTAATTTCTTTTATCTCCACCCAACAAGAAAATACATAAATGAACAACGGTTGACAATCATGCATTTAATAATCAATCTGACATATGCTTGTACTACATTACATTTATTTGAGTATGTTTCTCAAGGACTTTTTTTTTTCTCGCTCTATCCTGTAGAGGCAGTTTTTGTGGTCTGTAGGCATACAATCCTGGCATGTGTGGTTCTTCTTGGTTGTCAGTATATAATTATGCAACCTTCTGGATTGTTCCTCAATGCCAATATTTTTTGACTACTAGTCGCCAAGTAACCATATTATGAATGCTTTCCTGGTAAAATAGTGGCATCTTTGTTTATTCTTGTTTCATATATTATTTTAATGTTTAACCCTTCAAGCAAACATTTTTGCGATTGCTGCTTGTTGGCTTGGCTTAAAGGGTTTTTTCTTTTCTAATTGAGTTTCTCAATTAAGCAACTGTTGTGTCAGGCATCTGAAATGAACTATGATGATGATCTCGTTGGTTTAAGGGTTAAAGTTTGGTGGCCAAAAGATCGCCAGTAAGTTCTAATCTTTCCTGGAATTAGTTTTCCACTGTTGCTGTTAGAGCTGATATTTATATTCCTGCTGAATATTGCATGCGAATGTATGTTCATATGGATGAGTGCAAGTGATTTTACTTTATTCCTTTTGGATCTGTCTTCCTTACTTTGGGTAACTTCCTGTGGTGTTTAATCCTAATGTGTGCCATGCTTGCAGTGAATGGTTGATTATTTACACTCTTATCAAAAGATTCTTTGTCAAGGTTTCTTTTATGTCATGCCATCAACATAATGTAGCTGCTGTTGATTTAATATGCTCTATTTCATTTGTCATATGAATCTGTAGTTGTAGTCAGAGCTGTATGTCTGATGAGTTGGCACTTAAGCTTTCAACCATGTGAATTACAAGTTTCTTCTTACCCTTTTGCCCAAAAGGTTAATTATTGACCAGAGATATGGCATAGTGTAAAGGTCTCTCTGCACGACTATGAAAGTCGGATTTGTTGTATTTGGTTTGTTTTCTTATGAGCATTAGCTATTTTTATCTTGGTGAAATTCAAATGTACAGTTCATTAGTTTTTATTTGTTTCATTGTGATTTTGCAGATTCTATAAGGGTGTAATTAATAGTTACGATTCTGTTAAAAAGAAGCATGAGGTAAAGCTTGTTCTCAATTTTGTTGTTGCTCAAGTTCTGTTTTCTTTTTAAAAGGACTCTTTTTGTTTCATCCTTTAGTCATTACTCATGCTACATATTTAGACTTGCATAACATTCCATTATCATCTGTATATGTATGTGAAACACTGTGGAGTTGTGTAACATGCATGTCTACATATCATAAAGAAAAAAGAAATACTTACATGTCTCTGTATATAAAACTGACACTATTATCATATATGTAGGTTTTGTATGATGATGGAGATGAAGAAACATTAAATCTCAAAAGGGAAAAGTGGGAACGTATTGAAGATGAGGTGAGTGGCTACCTGACTAAGTTTGCCTTTTTGGATTTTCTGGAGTGTGATGACACATTTTTGTTGACAGGAAGAAGCAGCAGCTGATCCCCAAAGTTTGGACATTCCTTCTGAAAAGTACGAGTATAGTTTAGTTCCTATTATTTTATAATTTTATTATCTTTTAAATTTTGGTTGGGCCGACCTAGCGATTGACTTTTGAATTTCTGGCTTCTTTATCTGATTTGAAAACATACTTGCTGATCAGGCTTCCAAAGAAGAAAGGCAAAACAATTAGTGACGGGTCTTCCAAGCAGTTAAAATCAGATGCTTCTCCATTGAGGTGAGTTATGAGTTATCTTTTGTCATGGGCTTATTTCAATGTTGGTTACTTGGATTTCTGATGTTTTTATATTTTGATTTGTAGGGGTGGAGGAACTTCCTCCAAATCCAAAGGTGCAGCAACAAAATCTGGTCAAAAATCAAAGGAAGGTAGTAAAGCAGAGAGCAAATCTCCAGACGACTCAAAAGCCAATAAAAAGGTCGAGGATGATAGTGCTGGCAAAACTAAAGATAATTTCAATAAAAGTGGAAGCAAGTTTACTAACAGTAATACAAAAACAGCCAGCAAACTGAAAAATGATGACATCAGTACACCCAAGACTGGCAAGTCCAAAGAGGATGGCTCTAAAACGCCCAAAACCTCAAAGTCCAAGCAAGAAACCATGAAGACAGAGAAATCCAAGCAAGATTCCCCAAAGGTCAGCACAAGTACCAAGGGCAAATCTCCGAAGAGCAGTGGCAAATCTAGTGTTAATGGTACTGGAAAGTTGAAATCTGGGTCATCGAAGGCTAAAGAAATTGAAGACAAGGAGGACTCAGCAGATTCAGATGAACCACAAGAAAGTGTAAAGGGCAAGTCTCTGAGCTCATCCAAACGTCAAGGAAGTGAGGTGAAAAGTGGAAAAAAGCGGCAAAGAGTTTAAAGTTTAGCAATCCCATCCTAAATGCTATTTGTTGTGGCAAAGCTGTGTCTAGCCCCTTTGTTTCATTAAGGAACCCTGCCATTTCTTGTAGCTTTTTTGATGTCCGAGCACCAGAGTCACACAGTGAGCCGTTGTTTGGGCATGTTGTGTGTTCTGACATCATGCCTAGGCAGTGGTTGGCTTGGCTATATCAAAACAGTTAGTGTAGTTCATAGCGGTTGTAGGATTAGTCTTCTATTATTGTTTCTAGATGGAATTTGTTATTCGGGAGTGGCAGTAGAAATACATTGGGTTAGCTTTGTTAAATAGATGTTTCTATAGATAATGTCACATATTTGCACATCTTGCTTGTGAGCAATATCTTCTTCAGGAATTCTGTGCTGCCCTTATAATTGCAGTACTGCTTTTAGCATCCATCATATGATGCGTTAGTATTGCATAAAAGCAGTAGCAGATGACTTTTTCGGGGTGTATGACCGCTTGCATACAATTTTTTATTTTTGTTTTGAACAACACTCGTATTCATTTTCCATGCGAAATTCACCGGAAAAAAGATGGTTTGGTCTCATGATTATAATTTATAAGTACCTTCTCTTTTGATGTGAAATTCACCATGGTTCTCGTAGTGAGATTGGGTCTCATGATTATAAGGTGCCGGTCGTAGCATGGCATATGCAAAACTAGATTAGACATTTCAACCCAACCGAAGCACCGGGAAATTGAACAGCCCCAAGGCTTTAGTAGTTTTGGCCCATTGAACTCTCTTAAGCCCAGCCACAACATCAATATGACTGACATCCTTTATAACATAGGAGCCACATGGATGGCAAAGCAGGTGGCTGGTAGTAATGCGTTGCCTCGCCTCGCCTCTCCTCTCCTCAGGCTCTCATTGGAGACCATGTTATTTCCGTAACAGAGTTTATATAAATCCATCGACCAGTTGTTACATTTTTATCAGTAAATTGGGAGTTCATAAATTTAACAAGAAAGATTTCTGCTTCCACTTAAGTATCGGACAACAATAATTGAATGAGTGATTAAAAAAAAGAAGGAAAAATACTAAAAAAAAAAGTCAAAGCTGAAAAGTAAAACTAAATTAACGTTTTGATGTTTTACCATGGTTAGGTGATATACATCGAAAATAACTTACGTAAAAAGTTAAAATTTGAAATTTATTATGTCACAATTTCTTATTATTATGTGAAAAATAAAAAAAATATTTACCTTCTACAAATGTAATATTTGACTGTTGAATATATAACTTATAAATATATAGTTATAACAGTTATAAGTACATCCTATGAAACCCACATTTGTGGTGTCTCACTCATCATAATTAGAATTAAATATCTCTTTTTTCGCCAATATTAACAACTAATAAATTGACTCTATGGATACTAATTTTATTCGGCAAAGTTAAAACATACAACTAATAAATTGACTCTATGGATACTAATTTTATTCGACAAAATTAAAATATACTTCCACCATTCCAAACTAATTGTCTCTTTTTCAAATAAAAAAATTCAATTATTTGTCACTTTTATGTATTAAAAACTTTTAAACACTCCTGAAATTAAGTTGAAGCTTGATGAGAAGGAAATTAAGCAACTGGAATTTTTATTTTATTGTTCCATCATAAGGTAAACTGTTTAATCAAAAAGTAATAATAGCGAGAACTTATTAATTCTATCATGCTTTTAGTGACGCAGTTTGGGTTTCAGCCATAAAAATGAATTAATTAGAGTGGATAATGCTCATATAAAAAAGTTATGTAGGTGACAAATAAACTTGTCTGCTTTTGTTGAATTGTATGCGCTATTGGATTGACTTTCAACCCTCCACACATTTCTAAAAGCAATAAAAAAATTTGACTTCCATTCCAACAATAATATTGTTTTTGGACCCAAACAGAACAATTTTCTAGCCATGGATGATTATATATACATATAAATGTAGTAGAGTGGTTTCTGCAATTTGTTAATTGTTTCTCCTGTTACAAATTCTTCCGTTTGACATATATTGCTTGCAAAAATATTCTATCACAACCACTTTTATTGCTCTAGTGCGTCAAGTTGTGCCTTGTCCACTTGTTTTCCTGTTTTCTTGTAATAATTGCTCAAACCAAACATTATAGCATTTGCACATTCATTTAAGCAATCATATAATAGCCCTAACTTTTGTGACTATGGCTGGCCCCAATCCCCACAATGCAACATCCTGTTGCCCCCCGCTTGGGTAGCTACCAAATGTATTAGACTATATATTAGTGGGTTGCTGCTCACTTGAAACTATCTCAATTTTCAATTCTCTTTTTCATCCCTTTGTCCTTACTTTCATCAAACCCTAATTGCATTATGTATATATATATATACACACACTAAAGGATTTTATGCAGACTTTATTGGTCAAAGGTTACTGCAATGAGTTTTTTCTTTTTCTAAAAAAAATAAAATTATATCTTTAAAGTGGAGGCTGACAGAACACTTGAAGATATGGTTCATGAAGCAACAGTGACTCCATTTTTGTTGTTTAGCCGGGTGCTTTGTTTCAAGTCTTCATTTATTTATTTATTGCACTATATTCTTCTTTTGGGTCTCAGGGTATTTTCTATTCTTATCTAAAACCTTCACTATCAGCATCAAAAATGGATATGTGACATTGCGGATGCCTGGATCGATGGTTCAAATAAAAACTATACAATCAAATACCGTGTATGAGAATAGCTAGATTGATGGTAAAATGCGACTTTCCCCTTTAAGGGAGAGCAGTCGTGCACGCTTCTATTTGAAGTGTTTGGGACTCGACTTGGTGGTGGAACAACATTTGCTCCATTGTCTCCACCACTAATATCTCTCTGACTTCTATAAATTTTCAAAGCATGGGATAAAAGGTCTCCCTTAAAAGAAAAAAAAAATTGTTGGCGACAGTAGTGAAATACTCCATTATTTTTAAGAGTATTTTAAGGTGTAGATTTAAATTCTACCGCCTTAATTGGTAGAATTTTTTTAATTTATAAAATTTATTTTCATCTTGTGTAGAAAAGAAGAACCGCCTCTAGTTCTATAAAATATCAATACCTAGATTATATAATCTCCTACTAATAAAAAAAATCTCCTACTTAACACCAATATACCCCATTACTTGTCTCATGATCTTTTCTCCCATTAATAGAATAATTGGGACATTAACATAACTTTCTGTAAACCTCCATTTTCTCAACTCACGATTTTTATTATACAAATAACACACACATGCAAAAAACATATATATATATATATATATGTACACACACAAAACACTTCATGTGATACCAAAAAAAAAAGAAAAAAAAAAAACCCTTCAATCTGCCTTCAAAAGTTTACCTTTTGGGTGCCTTGCCTTTGTATAGGGTTACTAGCTAATTTTAACCCAGAACGGTGCTAAATTTTTGCACATTGAATATTAAAAAAAAAAAAGAGAAAACATAAAAAAAAAGGTGGGATTATGAACACTTATATAAAAACATAATTTATTATATACTAGTTTTCTCTTCAGTTGTTTTTCTAAAAAAAAAAAACTCCTAAATTGTTACTGTTTAATTAGATTTAACTAAAAAAAAAAAATTTCTGCATAAAAATATTGAGGCCATTAATGATAAATACATATTAGTAAAGTGTGCATGATTTAACAGAATTAATTAATGTTTCAGAAAATCTTTGAACTAAAAATTAAAATGTAAATCATGTAGACTTCAATATATAGTTATCTAATTATCCATGAAATTGTACTTCAATTTAGATGTAGATTCATATGATGTAATTCATAATCATAATTATTTGATATCATTTTAATCATGTATAGGGACACTGGCAGAACTGCAGGCTTTAAAACATTCTGTAAGGAAAGCAGCCATCAACGCTATTGAAGTGAAAAGGACCAGTTACCTACTTGACAGTGAGTGCCTGCATCAAAGATGGCTTGAATCAGAAAATTACTACGACATACCCACAAAATTAATCTGCAAATTTTGAGGTGTGTATATTAAGTCTTACGCATATTTGTGGACAATCCTTTTCCGACTCTTCTCCTTTTTTTTTTTTAATGTTGGTAATATATATATATATATTGCAATAAAAATAGTTTCGTAGCAACCTGCTGAAATTATTTGTTTATTCCCTATTTTCATGGACATCAAAAAATCTTAGAGAGAGCAAATGATAAAATTAGGTGTCGCGTCCATGAGTGCTACAGTGCATTATAGAGTACAATAAATAACTTTACTACCTCTATCTTTTTTATCATTACATTAATAATAAATAAATTAATTAATTAATATTTAAATCATAATATGATAGGTTCACCCAAATCATTTTAAATTTTAAATTCCATTATTGTAAATAAATTATTAAAATATTAAAATTTTTAAAAAATAAAAATTTCAAAAAATTAAATTTTAATTAATATTGAGAATAATATGAAGACTACCTTCAATTTTTTTGTCCTGTAACGGGCGTGACTACAGGTATCGCCGTCTAGGAGCAAATATGTAAAAAAAACAAAAAAAAATGTTCTATAGGCAGTTGCATATGCTAGAACATGTATCAACATCCTATATGTATGTAACCTTCTAACGGAATTTATCCAAGTCTTTCTCTTTTAATTGAACCAGCCAAAAAAAATTGAGCCTAACCAAAATTGTTGACAATAGTGCATAAAAATGCAAGTGAAATTATTGTCTCCTTATCCACATTTGGAAAGGGTTATTTAAAAAAAATGATGTCAAGAATATTTTAGTTGCATAAGTGTTAGCAAGTTTATTACCGATATGAAAATTTTCAGGAAATGCATGACCTTATAAATTAAATGTTCTATAATGTGATAATTTAAGGGCTATAATCCAAATTCTTTTACAAACTAAATTTAAATTTATTTAAAAATTTAATGGATGGTGAATTATGTAGCGAAATTAACTATTTTTCATATTATTATAGAAGTAATAATCTTTTACTACACGGAAGAACTAGATTTGTTTTTAAACAACAATCAAATGTTCATTTACATAGAGATAAAAAGATACATCATCGAGCACAAATTCATATCTATAAAAAATAAATAGTAAAAATAATATGATTTTAATTCTATTAGTCCTTAAATAAGGTATGTAACATGAATTATTTCTAATTTTATAAAGTGGATAATACTAGAGACACTAATAGTTTTTTATCACTAAAGAGCAATAAAAGCTAAGATTCGGATTCCCAATGAAAATTTCACTGTCAATAGAGAGTAGAAAATTCATAGAAGAACGAAAGCCACCTTCAATTATCAAATTCATCATATATAGATCTATGGAGTATCAACAATGCAAGATCAACAAAAATTCACATATAAAAATTATAAATTTGACTCTAAATCTACTTATTTTATACTTAATATTAGTAAAAAGAAGAAGAAGAGTGGTTTTTGGCTAACCATGGCTAAAATCATCCTAAAAAGCACTATGCCACTACTAAACCCACTAAAAATGAAAGAGAGAGAGAAGAGATTAATAATTGTATGATTAGTACATCAGTATTATAATTTATAATTTAAAATTTAAAGTGCACAATTACTAACAAATCTCAGAAAGTAAGTTGGATCTTTTTTATTATGAATTTTAATTAGGGCCAAACCTTAATTAAACCCTTTGTAAAATAATAGGCACAAAAATTTCCTCTCTCTCTCTTCAAAGAAAATTAGGTCACATTCGGAAGGAACTGACACTTGGCACATGGGATTGAGGTCTCCCAATAGTCTTTATTTTTTAGTCGAAATTTCCTAGTAACATGGAGCGTGGGGATAGGTGATATAGAAACACTAAGCACTCTTGTCTTTGTTCCTGAGACAATAACATAATACTACTTGATTTATAACACTTAACTATGGTTTTTATCAAATAAAATACTATAAATGAACAGAAAAATAATTACATTTTCATCCTCAGCTTTAGTTTTGGATTAACTAGTGATAACATGTATATACTCTGGGGCAATGTTAATTCACAATGCATACAGTTATACAAAAAGGTTTTCAATAAGAAGAGGATGATAATACTTAGCATGTACTCCATCCGTTCATTTTTAATTGTTTCTTTTGAGAGTTTCACTTGGATTAAGAAATAATTAATTAGTCTTAATTTTAGGAGAAAAATAAGTCAATAGATTAAAATACCCTTAGTTTTTAAAAAATTAAAAATTAAATTCACAAATAACTTTGGAATTGTATTGAGCATTAATTACCTTGCATTGATAATGATAAGGGCAAAATTGATAAAAAATAATTGCCATTTTATTGATTGTATAAAAGTGACAATTAAATAGAATTTCATATTTTCTCAAAAGCGACAACTAAAAAGGAACAAAAAAAGTATTTAAATAAAAATATTATCTCTTCATTTTGTTATTGTCTCATTTCGAGTTTGAAATTCAAACTTTTCAATCTTCAAATAAAATATGATGTGAGCATTAATTATATATTTTTTGATTAATCACCAAAAAAAACTAATTTGTTGCTTTAGTTATATTCATCAAATGAAAAAAGTAGGATTAATTAAAATGGCCCCTTGTCTCTTGAACGTGGGATTGAATTGAGCTTGGAAGTATATGTACATGGAGTGGTCCATACATCACTCTACCCTAAAGCTGCATTTAAATGGGGGAAGACAAGTTAAATGTGTGGGTCATTTTAGGGCTTTAAGAGCGTGGTCTCTGCTCCCCATAAATTCATTTCTTTTGTCAAATTCTTTTAATATATATATATATATATATATATATATATATATACACCACTCCTAGACCCCCTAATATAAGACCTAATCCCAGAAAAAATAAAAGAAATCTTGTGTTACTCCAGGCAAATCAATTGCACGGAAAATAGAATATTTGTAAAAAAAAAATTAAATTATTTTTTCATAACCTTATTGACCTACCAGAAAAAACTTATTTATAATAAAAAATTTATTTAAATAAGTCTTTTTCTTTGAGTTCTATATTCCCAATCCACCTAGATGCGGCCATCATAAATGGTTCGTGAGACGGCAAAATTTGCAATTACCGATTTCTACTTTTGTCATACGGTTTCATGCTCGGGACAATGAGTCTCCTATTCTGACTTCTCCGAAACCTTTGGTAACACAGTTGAGACAACAATGAGTTTTCCATTTCTGCGGAGGTGAGGTGACAGAAGTTTTGAGAATTTAAGAGAAGATCACGGCTATATATATTATCATTTTGCATAGTATATAAAGCCAATTCTTCACATTAAAATATTTGCATGTCCTTTATGATATAATTCATCATACCGAAGATCTTTTATAATTTGAATTACATGATGGATATGAGATTAATTTTTGTAGCAATTTACTTGTTTGATATATTACTAAATTTTCAAATATTTTTTATGAAAAAGAAACTCAATTTTCAAAGAAAAATATAATTTAAAATTTTTTTATTTTCTCTAACCGAACTAACTTTTATAAATATTTTTTTTTTTATGAAACTGCCGCTAAATCATTCCCTTCACCATAAATAACTTATTTTAGTATGTTGAAAATGCAAATGAATTGCAATTATTTCTTTTTTAATTTGAAAAAAAATTAGATGAAAATATTATTGTTTGTTTGAAGAGTTGTAGCATGAAGCTTCATCTACAAACATACGAATATAAGTAAAGAAAAAAGAAAGAAAGAAATAAGCAATTGTCTGGATGTGTACATGGAATGTAAGTCTTCTACTAAAAAAAGAAGACTAGAAAATGAATAATTGATACAGGAAAAAAAGGAAAAGGAAAATGGAATATATATAAGAGATTAATAGTGAACGGTCAGTCCCCGCCCACTACTGTATAAGAAAATAAATACATATGGTACCTAGAACAGGTAGGTCTATTGGTGACCCATTCTTCTGTTCTCCATTAAAGAGCAAAGACTCTCTACTTTAAAGTTTAAATATCAATCTTCTTTATGATCTGGATCTATTGCTTTCCTTCTTCCAATTATTTGCACACTTCCCTCCATTAACATTGATACCCTTTCGACTATAATATGTGAGCCTTAATTTTTTGTTGTTTTTTTTTTAGTTTTTAATTTAATGGAAGTAGCTCGTTTTGAATTTACTTTCAGATAACAGTATTTCTTCAAGAAATGAAAATGAAAAAACAATCTTGGTTTGGAGAAATAAATTGTAGTCCTCTAGATGCCGACTATAAGATATATATCACATTTCCGATATTCAATAGCTATAAAAACTCTGATTAATTTAAAGTTTGAGCTAAGTAGACCCACAAAATAAACAAAACTCTTTCAATATCTGTTTTTTTCATACATAAAACTTAAAACCGAAACCTAATTTAAGGGAATTCAAACTATATATCACTTAAATTAATGGTTATTCTTAAATGTATATATTTATATATTGAAAAAAAATCAACAGAAATGCAAATAAAAGAATATTGAATTAATTGAATGTGAACTATTTATAAATATTTGTTTTACAAATAGATACTCTACTAGCCAACATTTAGAAAATCATATAACAAATACTTTGAAATTATATTTTTCGTAATATTAATAATGTTTAAAATTAAAAAAAATTATTGGATTAATAATTAATTTGGTGTGAATTTTATAACATAGAAAATTAAACGTATTTCAATAATTTGAGTAGTATAATTTTTTTAATTTATATGATATTGTTGTAATTTATAAGGGGGTGTTTATTTTAATTATTATGATGCAGTTGTTAACTGTTTAGTTCCCAATAACTAGAAAAACTTGTTTAGTTAATATTTCTAAATAGGAGCTAGTAACTCCGGTTTATAGAAGCTCCAATTTGGAGCTTTTCATCAACAACTCTTGTTTTTAAAATTATATTTACTGTCTTACCCTTACCTTTTTAACTTTAACTAATTATCATTACTTAATAAATTAACACTTTGATAATTATTAAAAATATTAACCATAGAAATAAAAATATTAAAAATTATATTAATAAAAAATTTTACAACTGATTATTTATAATATTAATAATAGTAATACCACTAGTATTTTATTTAAAATAGATTTTTTAATAAAAGTATTAATTTTTCACTAAAATTATATAAATAAAATTATCTACAATATTTTTTATAAGCATTAAATAATTTTTTTACCGTATATACTATTGTTAATATATATATATATATATATATATATATATATATAT